>KL259953.1:42481-58679 GCA_000699545.1 Podiceps cristatus | reverse complement strand
TGAGCGAGCGGCTGCCTGGTCCCATTACCGTTTGGGGTTAAACCAAACCAGTGTATTAGTTATCATATTATATGTACTAGTACTAGTTTTTCTGATAGCTACGCTTCCAGAAACACTCCTTGCCCTGCTTTGCAGAGCCCAGACTGTAATTCGGATGAGCCAGAAATAAAGCAGTTGGCCAAGAGGGAAAACAAACAAACAGACTTTTTTTTTCCCCGCAACAGGCTTTTCCAGAATGACCCAGCCTTCTGCCCGCGCGGCGTGTGTCATGCTGAATCACGGAAAAGCGGTGACTCACGGAGAAAACAAAATACCCCACCGCTAAGCTAGAGAGGTGTTATTCTCCATGGAGTACGTGACTGTGATATTCCCTACTTCTGCATCATTTTTTTCATTAAAACGCCTCATGCATAGTTTACTCGTTCTGAGGTTCCTTTTGCATGTTCACTGGTTACTTCTATGCAGTTTTGAAAGAGAAGCAATACTTTGCTAACTTGAACCAAAATGGCAGATGTTTTCAAATTGCCTACCAATAACTGGAAAAACTAGAAAAACTGGATGGATTTTATATATATATTTCATATCCTTCATCATATAATTAAAGCAGAAGCATAAACATTTCTTTAAAAAGAAGACATTCAAATTTAGCCCAGCAGCTTCTCCAAGATTGCATGCACATACAAAAAAGGGTTTTCAGCAAAACCCATTGACCTCACACTTCAATCTCCAAAGGCTAAAGGCAAATGCTGCTGCTGCTCGCTCGCTGTCCCAGGCAGCTCCCAGCACATCGCCTTCCACCTGCTTTTTCTTGCCCTTAGCTGTGCTGTCTGCAGAGCTGCACTGAGAAGCGGAGCAGGGAACTGCATGGGATTAGAACGAATAAACACACTTTTTTTTTTTTTTTTTTTTTTTTTCTCCAGAGTCATTATTTTAAAAATTGGATGTGTTCCCAGGTCTGATGGAGCACACGAGCAATTCTACCAATACAGCTGGGCAGATAATGTGAGGGCACGAGAAAGCTTCTGGCCTGGGAGAAGGAAGAATAGAAAGTGGGCAAAAAGAATCCGTTTAAAATACTGCTACTGCAAAAATCGTCCATGCAAGTGTGCCTCACACCCTGAGGTAAAACATGCTAGTCTTCAAAAGCTTTTAGCAGCCATTTCTCTGCTCCTTGTTACTCACACACTTACCATGCATGTGAAGCAAACCACTGAACGATGTATTGGCAGGGCCAAAATTATTATTCTACCCCAGAGCTTCTGTAAGGCTGAACCATTTCACTGCTGCCCAAGGCTGGCAAATGAAGTTCTTAGAGAAGCCTGCAATGCTAGTCACTCTTGCCACTGCTAACCATTTCTGCCTTTGCTTTTTTGTTGCTTTTGAAAAATCTAACACTGTAGACAACAGCCAAACAGCTTTATAAAGCTCAGCATTCCTTAAGAATTCATATTAAACTGACTAAGAAAACCCAAGGGGCTGGAGCGCCATGCCTGCAGAAAACTTCTGAGTATCTACTCTACTTCCGAGGCCATCCATTGATTTTGGCCAGGCTCATAACACTCTCATACCCTTGTCAGCAACTAACCAAGCCTCATACACATAAAAGATCCCAGAAAGTGAGTGCTAAGCTTGCACATGTGCTTACCCCTGATAAGAAACCCTCGATATACTCTACACAGGATAAGACACTGCTACTGAACTCAGTGGTCCAACCAAACTCCAGAGCAGTGACACAAAGGAAATTAAACAAGCTGGGCATAGATCCAATCACAATTTTTCACTGTTACAACCATGCATGCTCATAGGAACTTTATCCAAATGCGATGGAAAGAACATTTTAATCCTCCATCTATCCAGTAAATCTTATGGGAATAACATTCCCCATCCTAGTGTGGATTAGAAAGGAAAGAATTTTCTCCCGTTTTTCTTCAATAATTGCCTAAACCCAGTTAGCGGCTGTCTCTCTGTAAGTTAGTATTATTTTCAGAGAGGAAAAAAGTCAAGCTGACTTCTTTAAGCTTTCTGTTCAGTGAAAGATGCCATTCTCAATATAAGTAGCAGTATATCTTGCCAAGTTAGCTAAGTTTCTTATAGAAAATCCTGAGAGCTACTGTACCACTAGTCCATGAAACAAGTCCAACGAGCCACTGGTAAGATCAGTACAACCAGCTAAGCACAAATAAATATACACTAAATGAATTCAAGGCAAAACTAGGTAAGCTGATAAACAAAGAGGACTCACTCACGGACAAATGAATTCCCCCCTGTTCATAACATTCTCTGAATACAACATTTTTTTTCTATGGGTAAGGATAAAAGAAAAGCTCCACTTAACTCATAATTGAAAAACAATTCACACAACTAGCACTCCATTAATTATTTCTACTTTTTCACAAAATTGCAGCAAACATGACCACGACTGTGAAGGACATACAACCTTAAATTTCAGAAAGGGGAAATGAAGTCTCATTACTATTGCTCTTTGTTCACTTTAATGTACAGAGAACTTTAATAAATTTCCAAGAACTACTTAAATTTCACAGTTATTTTTCACTCTGGCATTATGCTATTCCAAAGGATCCATAAATTTTGACAATCCACACTGCGAAATGCTGCTCGATGCAAAAGGTGTGCATTAAGCGTTGACTCTTAGCACCTTTAAATATTAAGCTGACTATTCTTTACACCTCTAAATGACAGGTTAGGCCTGTGGTTTCAGAATCTGACATTTTACAGTGCTACCCATAACAGTTTCAAGAACTCTTACAGAAAAGGAAATTTCTTCAAGAAAGACTTGATCAATTTGAAATTCAATAGGCTGTATGTGAGCGATCATCTAAGAAATGCAGTGAAAAGCTTGTCAGACTACTGTAACCTACAGTCTTTATACTTTCTCACATATATTTAGGTCCTACAAATGGCTCAAAATTTCACAAATGAGTTCTGGCTGAACAGAGAAGATGTAATGTGCTCCTGAGCCGGAAAGTTCTGTTAACATCTTGCGTGCGCACAGTTGGAAAGCCACATTTCTGTTATTTCCTCACAGCATTTTCTTATAGGAAATAACTTTAAATCAGAGAAAAGTCACATGAAATTTGCCATTATAAGGAACATGTCTGATAAAATGAAAATTATGTATTACAGTTATTTCCTGCAATTGATTAAGAGATCTTAATCACCTAGAACTCATTTCCCTGGCTCATGTGTGTGCCTGAAATATTCCTGACCTTCCTTCAAAATGGCCACGGCTATCTTTTAGTTTTCCTGTCTGGAAATGACTAAAGATGCTAAGAAGTTTTATTTTCTGAATAATAAACAAAGTCCATCCTATCAACAGACAGTCTTGAAGGAGGACTGCATAATTCAGTCCTTTCTTTACAAGCTGAGCTGGCTGTTTAGGGAAATTTACTCCTTTTCTCAGAAGTAACTAGAAAAAGCAAGCAAAATTAGATGTTGCACATCACTGGATACTTTTATTTCCAGAGATTATCATTAGGTAAGCAATTGGAGACCTTCCAGAGCAACTAGGCACTTCTTTTAAGAGTAACACTTGCCTTTATATAATCTCAGATAAGGTTAACTCCAAGCTGGTGGTCTGCTTGTATCATTAAGCAGTTCCATGTCCGTCACGCATGGCTCAACAATTAGGTATCTTCCAAAATTTTTTTTTCCTTTTTTTTTTTTTTCCTGAAATGTGCACTCTTCTGAATATGAGTTAGAACACAGACTAGATATGATCTATTTTCAGGAGAAAATTTATACATATTTTGGGGAAATTTTATCGTAATTGTAAGATACGGAACTCTGGAAAAAATCCCAAAGCTAAAATCCAAAAGTTCTTCCAATACATAATAAGTCCTGTGTCAATGGACAAGGCACATTTGCATGGCTTTTCACTTCCGTAAGAGAGGTTCATGAGGGGAAACCACTATTACTCACTGTTTGCAGCCAGCAGTGCCTGGGAGTCCCAGGCACGTGCCAGGAGCTGCTGAAAGGAAGAGGAATGATTTTAGCCCTTGGAGTCATAAGCCCATTTCTTCACAGATCAATTGTTTGCAACAATTTGATGCCTTCTTTCTCAAGGAGACAAACATGTTCATTGAGCACCTTCCAGACGTTATCGATCCGAAGGCGGCAGTACGACTTGCCCGCAAAAGGTGCCTGCAGCACCCGCCTGCAGCGCAAACCCCTTTGGTCTCAGCCCATCCCCATGCTGCAGCAATTATGTCTCAAAGAAAGGACTAGGAAAACTAATTTCTAAAAGTCAAACCATCTGTTACCTTTTTGCTAACCTTACCAACAAAGAGGTTAATTCTAGGGGCTCTGTCTCCTGGTTACTGGTGGAAGCCATTGATTTACTTTTGATACCTTACTAAACAGCCACAGGTCATCTACGTTCAAGGTGAGATTTTCTAAGATAACTAAAAGAGCTGGATTCCTCGCTTCTGCTAAACTTGTTGGGAAAACTTAGATTTGCGAGTCACTAGCACGAGCTGAAGTAGAACCGTTGCCATCAAAAGGTTCAACAACCTCTTAACATTTCAATAGCATCTTCACATTTCTCCTGAACAAAAATCAATTCTATAGTTCAAGATTTCACTGGATGTATTTCTCATTTTGCCATTCAACCTCCTCCCCTGCCAGTTTTGTTACTCTAGTGTCCTTGTAAGTTGTTCTTAACTACCATAACAACAGAAAACCCCAAATCCCTCAAAATCCCCACACTGTCAAAGGAAGGTATAATGTAATCACCACCGCTTGTTCATGAGGTAATACAGTTCCTTGCCCTCAAAATCCCCACACTGTCAAAGGAAGGTACAATGTAATCACCATCGCTTGTTCATGAGGTAATACAGTTCCTTGTTATGATGAAGAGAGAATGGAAGCAGCACTTGAGAGGTTCTTTATCACCAGCTCAAGCACACCTAACAGGGTGTCTTCCGACTGGTATCCACAGGAGTTGGTCTCCAGGCCAAGAAGCCCGCCACTGGGAAGGGAGAAAGGCAGCAGGCAGCGCCCAGGCAGAACTGGGAAAAGGGAGCCGTCCGTTGCTTGCGTTGGCCTCCTCGCGCATCGCTAAAGAGGGGACAGTGGGACATTCCCTGGCACCCAAGGAAATTCGCTCCTTTAATGTACAGGAGAGAGAGTCTTCTGACTCCTTACACAGACACACACGCACGCTCCCCCCGTGCTTAAAGGACAATTACCACTAAGCAGAAAAGAAACAGAGAAGAAAGCTTCCTTTAAATTAGTCACAAACCCACAGATTTGCTTTCCATGTCCTTCTATCCCCACTATTAGTACTTTTTTCAGGAATATTCTCAACTGTTATATTTTAGTAACAAACATGAATAGGAAGAAATAATTTCAAAGATGAATTACAGCTTGATGTCTCCGCATTTAAGTCCATCTATGTTTCCACAAGAATATTACAGGCACTTGACTACATTTCAGCTCTTGCCAAGTCCCATTTAACCAATGCTGCTCAAAATCTGAATTTCTTGGGAAGAATTATTCCCAAATATAAACAAAAGTTTGATAAAACTGAGAAGGGGAAAAAAACCCAAAAAGGTACCTGTGTGTGGGAAATCACAATTTCTACTTACCCTGCAGAGCAATAGGTAGTGAGTTTTCCAGTGCTGACATCTTTCATTCAAAATTAAGTTTTAATTTTCAAACTCAAAGAAAGGTAGTTACCTACCCTCTTTTAAAAGGGACACATTCATTCCCTAACCATTTAACAGAAATAAGCAAAATATACAGGCTTTGGTGAATAAAATTTAGTCATTTTAGGTTTCCCAGTTGTGGGTGAAGCAAGATACAAATAAACCAAACATGAATTTACCTGAAAACAAGGCCAGCCTGCAGAAAAAAAAGGGGCCAATATCGAAGTAGCACCACAAACTTCAAGCAAACACAGACTGCAAAACCCGAAGTCGCTCACGTACAGAAACCTATTCAAAGTAGCAATATTCACCTGTAGAAGTACGAGCACCCCCTGACTGTGTTGTGAGTAAAATGTTCCTGAGTCTTCTCGTTTCCAAAGTCCTCCAACGGGTCTGACCACAGGATGTCACACATAGGTCCGTAAGCAGGTGGTTCCTTGAATCGATCTAACTAAGAAAAATAGGAGACAAAGAAATACTAACTTCTTTCAACTATGTACCACAGAAACGCTGAAGCAAAGTTACTATTTTTCATTCCACGGGTTGGCAAAGACCCAGAGCAATCTATTTTTCAGCTTTGCTCTCAGTTTTAAGCAATGGATTTTGAATCACAACACTCCTTGCTAGCACTGACAAAGAGGAGAAAGAACTGATATGACCAAAATTTAAGAGAAGCAGTGGATTCCCATTCTGTCTGAGTTTTTCTGTGCATTTTCTTTTCCTTTTTCTACTGTTTTTTGCAAGCATTTCAGTGGACAAGACAATGATATTTCTGTATTTCATGATTTTTTAAACATCATGGCACTCAATTTATATGAGTGAGGTACCACAACATAAAAATATACAACAACTATTTCAAGGCAAGTTCCCACTTTGATTTAAATACGTTTTCACAAAAAACTGCATTTTAACATCAAGACAATAGCTCGACTTTACAGCATTTTGCCATAACAATCTTGTTCTCATAGCCTTAACCCTAATTAAGCAGCTAAAACCTTTTTCTGCCTGACTTTTGCTATTAAAAATTCAAATTATATAGAATCATACTGCAACTAAAACAAAGTATAGCAAAATAGGGAAATATTCAAAATCAGTATTCCTCTGAAGAACTCTTTAATATAAACCCACCCCTCGTTAAGATGGGTGTATGATGGCTTGCAGTCCAAAACATTCTCTACTCTGACCAGAAAGGTCAAGTAATGATTTAGTAGCATACCTAACATTCCTCCCTCTGCACACCCCCCCTCTTCAAAAAAAAATTCAAGTAGAAAAAATTGGTTTTATATGTTTTCCATCACTCAGAAAGTTTGTGAGACCTCTACAATTTTATATGTGTGTCCTTGTCGTGAAATATTCATAGCATACCTTCACTTCTAACTTATTTCAGCCTTCTACCAATTAATGCTTTTGTAACTATAATTCATTTAAATTAAATAAAAATTCATAAATATGCAAAACCTGCTGATTACCAAAGGCGATTAAACCTTGTCATGGGGGGGATTGAAGATGTTAGTGACTCTAATCTAGACTCTGAGAGCTAAACAGCTTTACTCTGCCATTACATCGTTGCAAAGCCAGCTAATTTTTAGGCAGAAAACATTTTTGCTTAGTGAGATACTGAACCCTTACCTTAGAAACAAAACTTCACCTTCAGTAATTCCTAAAAATGCAGTTAATATCTTAACCTAATTGCTTTTAAACCAAACCATGTAATTACTGGCTCAAGGTTGAGGTTTTTTGTGTGGGTTTTTTGTGGGTTTTTTTGTTTGTTTTGTTTTGTTTTTGGGGGGGAAGCTTTTTTTTATTGTGTGCATGCGGGGGGAGGTGTGGGGGTGTGTGTTTCGTTTTGTTTGGGTTTTTGGTTCTGGGGATTGGTGGTTTTTTGTTTGTTTGGTTGGTTTGTTTTGTTGTTTTTCCTCAAATCATATTAATTTCTTAGTAGGCTACAAATTAACATCAGAATATAATTTATCTTTTAATAACTTTAAAGCTCAAAAGTAGCTGAATCCACGTTTACAAGTCTCAAAAGGGAAGCAAGAAATAGGAAAATATTTTCTGCTGGAAACACTAAGAATGAATGGTTCGAATACCTCCTTTTAAAAATATCAACTGAGATCTCTTTTACAAAACACATGAAAAAAATTAACTCTTGATAACGTGCAACAACCCATGAAGAAACTGTTTGACATTGTTCTCTGAACAGTCATGAGATTTATAAGAAATGTCCCAGAACACAAGAGTTCCACGGAAGCATCAATTTACTAAGCCTCACTTAGGCAAATTGTGAGGCACTCAAGCACGGTATTACTAATGTGGCAGGACCTATTGAGGATGAAGCTCTTGACTCTCTTTAAAATAATAATGACCTTATGTAAAGACCTTTAAAAGGTGATAATGTCAACATGAATGTCAAAATGATTTACAAGCATCTTACACAAATGAACAACAGTGAAAAAGGATTCAATTTTTAGTTGCTGGCGATTAGCTGTTCACTTATTAGACCTGAGCACTATTCAGACTTACTTTTCTGATGTCATCTAAAGTGTTGATCTCTGGAGACAAGCCACCGTGTACACACAGGAATTGTTGGTTCATCAGAGCAGCCAAGGGAAGGCAGTCAAAGGCATCCATGCAGGCATCATATACACGTTCTGAATATTTGATTTTACCTTTTAAAGATTAAGATGGTATCAGAAAATGCCATCAACATTTAAGAGGAAAAAAGAAACTAGGATGCTGCTTAGTATCTCAATCTTGCTCTCGCTGCTCTCTTTTGCGCTGAGGACTATACCAAAGCTTGCCTCATGCAAAAAAAATCTTTAGTAGTATTATTATTCACTTTTGGAAACATTCTTCAGATTCTGAGGTAAAACTAATAAAAGTTCTGTCAAGTTTATTACAGTTTTTTAAAGAACTATAAATAAACAATTTAATATACTGCTATAGTCTGCCATGAAATTTATATAGCAAGCCTTAAAAAGTCTGCTGAATGTCTATTGTCTATTACATTATCACTCAATATACACTCTATGAAGCAGTCAGAACTTTAGCCCAGTCCCTTATAATTAATTATCTACAGAAATGCCATTATGAAAAGAACGAGGTGGTACAGTGAAGCTGAAATGTTAATTTACAAAAAATGCATATTAAATTCAGTAAACCATGAAGCCTTCCAGCCAATTAACATTTGCTTTATCCCCGATGCTAAAAAGCGAAGACAGACTTATGGCAATAGCTTCAGCTTACAGTGCCACAGGAAAAAAAAAAAACAAACCCAACAAAAAAAAAAGGCGCTTCATTGTGCAGGTGAAGGTGTACATCTAATGAGCTTTTAGGTGTCACGGGAAGGAATTCCTATAAAAAGGGCATATCAAAAAGTTTAAGTCTACTTACAGAGTAAACGTGAAAATGCTATACATAAAGGAAAAAAAAAACCAAAAAGCTAAACAAAAAAAAACGCCAAAAAACTTCAGAGGAAAAAAAAAATTCCTTGCATTTTTCTCCTGCTGCAGATGAGTCCCAGGGGGACGCCGCTTCCTCCAGCAGCGACCAGCGACCTGCTGCAGAGGTGCCAGAGCTGCCGTCCCGGCAGGTGTCGACTGCCAGGCTGCTGCGTGGGACAGCAAACCGGCAGCCGCTGCAAAAAGCGGCAGCAGCACAGGTTTACTGAGAACATTAAATAATCCAGGCCCAGCTGGCCATGTAGTAGCCCTGGGCTGATTCCCAGGCCTGGGTGGCAAGGTGAAGTGGCTCTATACCTGCAGCACCAAGTGAGAACACCCTCAAGTCCGTACCGGTGGTTGGTCAACTACCCGTTGCAGGGGGTCTAAGCCCTTCCTTTCTCCACTGCTGAGACACCCTCTCTAGCCCCTGCAAGACGACTGCCCCCTCAGGGAACAGTAATTACAACCTAAAATTACTGCGCATTAACGTGAAACGTACATTTAAATTACTGATGGAAACCCAGCATCAAATACTCACAAAATAACAAATCAAGCTGTTGCAAAGGGAGCTAAGAGGAGAAAGGTTAAGGTAGACTTACATTCTTGCTTAAATGTGAAATACTCTGTTAAATGTCTACATTCATGATTCCCACGAAGTAAAAACAGTGTTTTGGGGTAAAGGATTTTCAAGGCCCACAAGTACAGCACACACTGCAAATCAGAAACAAAAAAAGAAAAACGTAATTCATAATTAATGTCGTAGCCCAACCACTTATGTTCCCTTCCACCAAAAACAATTGGCAAAAGAAAAAGTATTCTGTGTCAAGCATTTATTTTCAATGGGTTAACTTCACTCTTCATACATTACATGCAAACAATTCTCTGCACTTCAACCTGGACTGGCTGAAACTAGTATATTCTAATAGAGTTTTACACTTTTTGAAGTGGTACCTCCCTGTTGGGCCGTGCATTGCCTTCAGTGGCCCCAGCTACCAAGAAGTAATTGCTGTGCATCTCTAAATGAAGGGAGCACCCTCTGCCCGGCAGGTTAGGCAGAAACCTGCCGTGGAAACAATTTCACCGGAAGATCTCCGTTTCTTGGCTTAAGGAAAAGTTGCCCTAGAACAATTTAACCCACGCTTCAGGAAATACCTCAGCTGCCAGTATTATAGAGTTTTTTTACATGAACGCTTGTTAATTTTCCACTTAACATTGTTCTGTACAAACAACCAAGAAAAAAAAAAATCCATGAAGCCCTTGCATTAAATGAAGTTACTACAAAGTTTCTATAAAGCTTTTATATTTCCAGAAGATTTCTATTTGAGATGACATTTCTTCTAGACTTGCTTTTAAAGATAAAAAAGGAAGACTTGGAGAGGCTAATGCTTGCTCAGACCTCTGGAAACCATGGGATTAAAACAGTTGTTTTAGAAACAAAACTGACATAGCAACGATGCCAAAGCATTACGAGACTCTTGACAAATGAGTAAACTTGCAAATTTTGTGGAAGATTTATCCTTTGTGCAGGATGGGGCTGCTCAGGTACCCAGCTGACAAACTCACGGCTCCAAGGAAGCTGATGGAGATAAGACCCATTCATCCCATGAGAAAAGCCCACTGTCTGCAAGAACGCTGCACGGACCGCAATGGTCTCTGCATAAACAGGAGCTAGAAAACTGTCTGAACAATTTCTCCTCTGACTCTTCCTTTCTTAAATCTCCATTAACTGCAGAACTGTAGAACGAGAAACAAAAGGTACCAAAAAAACCCCACTTTCATTTGCAACTACCTCCTAGCGCTCCCCTTCCTTCTGCTGGCAAAACTTAGTTTCTTTACGTCAATAGCTTGGAAATTCAGAATGTACTCCTAAACCTTGGTTTCTGCTTAGAGCAAAGTCAGCAATTTTGTCACTGTAATGCCTCTAAATTCGTACAGTATTAATTCCTTTCCACAATTCAGAATGTCTCGAGAAACAGAAGAATTATGTTAATCATGTCTGAACATTTTGATTTCTGCTTTCTCATTTGCTACAGCCCTCATCTTAAAAAAAAAAAAAAAAAAGAAAGAAAACAGGAAAAAGGATACAACATTTTCATGTTTGCACTAAACCTCTCACTACCCATCGATAATTACCTAGCAAGCAGGGGTTTTATACTACTACTCTTTGTCTTGAATTTATTATATGTAAACATCTGGATGCTCTGCCTGTGGTCCATAATTTCTGTTCTTCTACTCAGAGGGCCTAGAGCCAGGTAAAGAGCAGAAAGTACAGGCAACATCCTACAGGACTTGCAAAATTAATTCTCCCCCTTGGGAACACATAGAAGGACTCCCAGCTCACGCCGCTTCTTCCGCCTCCCAGGCCACTGCAGGAAGCAAGAAGTGACGTAGATGACGCTGCGTAATCCATTGAACCATGAAATTATGGTGTTAGGTCACAGGAATTATCTGCTGTGGCCCCAAACAACCACAAAGGGTCTGCCCAGGGAAAGTCTGCTGGAGTTTGCAGAGAGAAGACTTGGGTTTGAGGATTTCACTTCCATGGGGAAGGAAACCTGCACTTCTCCACATCACCAGGGCAACGCTCCATCTCTTTGATGATGACTTCTTTATTCCTCCAAGAATTCCCAGAACCTTCCCTTTGAACTTCCCGGCTAATGCAAATATTTGATGTAAATGTTGTGAGACAAGAGGTTTAAAGTGACAACTCCATCCATGCAAAAAAGGTTCCAGCTTTTAAAGTTGTATTGAAATTACCCTAGAACTTCTAATCCTGCCAAAACACCTTAGAATTTAGAAAAGCACAGTGCTTGGATGAAGTGCTTTATTAAAAAAAAAAAAAAAAGAAAAAAAAATAGTGGTTGAAATTTCCCTTATAACTAAGTTTTTCATTTTCATAAAGCCTTGGCAAGACTGAAATGAGCACTAGGTACTTAAAATATCATCCAGATTTGGGAAGCAGGGAAAATAAAGCTGGAAGTTTACCTTTTTGGCATCTGGTACTTATGGGTAGTTCTCTTTACATTTATTTATCATGGATTTATTTTTTTTTATGCTTCCTTTGAAGCAGTCCTGAGAACCAGACCAAGAAGATAACAGTGAATCCATGCAGTCCAGAAAGTTCTGATTCCCTGCCACTATTTAAGTTATGTAAACCCATTCACATTTTGTGTTGTTTTCAGTGGTAACATATTGGAAGCTTATTTTGTTTAGACAATTCCTTTAATTTTCTCCCTTTTCTGTTTAGAAGTCCAGTGATGTAATTTCTTAATAGTAAACAGGAACTAATTAGCAGATTTTTTTTTTTCCATGCAAACTAAACAACAAATATGAGGCTGACAATTTTCATGGATTTTTAAATTTACATAGTCTTTTACATACAAAAAAACTTACGTCCAAATGACATATAAGAAATTATTATGTTTTTAATTTTTTTTAACTATGCTTTGTATATCGTAATTCCTACTGAAGTCAAAAGATTTTATGATAATTTGCTCTTCTTGACAATCTGAATTTACAATCTTCAATTATTTGGTTATACTGCTTCCCAATTTTAAAATTGCTTCTGAAGTTTAAAATCTCTCCCCCCCCCTCAACTTTTTCTATCAAGAACATACAATGTATCAGCTCTACTGTGACTCTGTGCAAAATGTACAGAAGGGACCTTGCAATCTGGACATCTCTAAGGTACTTTTGGCCTGTCTCATTTCATACTACCAAAAAACCCCCACTTTTCACTTCTTAAAAGCCAGCTCTCAAACCGCACCTATGCTTACTAGCTTAGCATCTTTTCAGCTGTTGAAACAGGGATGTTAAGTTTCTAACAAAGAGGTAACCTGCCCACCTCCCAGCTCCCGTATCAAGCTGTTTTCCAGCTGAGGTTCTGGCAGCCTCACCATCGGGAAAGAAAAGGTCTGTGCAATTAAGCGCTGTGCGAGCCAAAGGCACGGCTTTTCAGAACAGACTTGGGATTTAACTCCATTGTGGCAGGCTGAATTTGAGCCTTTGCACAATTTGACATCTCAGCGCCTCCTTGAAAAGGAAAACCAAAAGCCCCAGACCTCTCGCACGCATCTCAAGGTATGTGCGCAAGACAAAGCGACGTTGAAAAATCATTACCATCACCACTAGACTGCAACCACAGCAACAGCTGTAACCGCACGCTTGCTTCTGGGTGTTTGCATCAAGAAAAAGAGGTAGCGCGCTCTGTTAGCTTTGTGGCTTTCTACGGGTAGCAAAAGACAAACTCTCTCCCCAAATGACTGACGCCACTGGGCACTCCCTCAGCAGATGAATTAAGGGTGAATAAACGCAAGGTACTTCATACTTGAAAGGACAATTTGAGCCATGCGTTGCTAAGGTCTCTACTGACGTTCTGTGAACCGTGGAAGAGTGTATTGGTACGGCTCCTTCACTCTAACACACACCTCACCGAAATAAAAAAACTGCACTACTTGAACTGAACTGCAATAATTATACCGTTACAGTACCCAATAGCTAAAATGAAATACCTATCCCAGTGGAAACCATGTAGCTTTTTACAAACATAACTGCATTCAAGCTACTCCTGTGGCTATTTATTACAGCTTTATTTGTCTCTGAAAGATACATACATTGCAGCTGTAACCGCAGCACTCACGAGAGATGCAAGTTCTTGCCATTTCTGCGCTACCATCCCTGGAGCGTGGGGAAAGAAAACTCTGAACACTACTGAAAATAAAGAACAAATTGTATAGTCTTCACTGCAATCAGGATTCATTCTTTTTTTCCCCCCAACTTTCAGGGCAAAAGGATGATCTCTTCTCTTAATGCTCTGCTGCAGAACAGGGACAATAAGGTTGCATCAAGCCACATCTTCAATGAGAACTTACAGTCTCTGCCACATTTTTTTTGCCAATGTGCTCTTATTTGACCTGTGTTTTATGTTTCTTAAACCACTGCTCATGTACATACAGGTTACATATTTAAGAATTAAAAAGGCTACTGCTGTGCAAATAGACTTCTTACAGAGTCCATTCCACGTGGTCAGGGGCTCACCTGTTTCTAAAATGCTGTTCCAGAATCTCAATCTGATGACTCAACTACTGCTTATTTTTTTAAACATTTGTTGAATATTCTCAAGCTTCTTTGGGATCTTGTTTTGACACCTGCATGGTACTTTAGCACCTCTAGACTTCAATTATTGCAAGACACTCTTCTAGCTAGTCTTCCAGATGGTTTTATTAAAACTGATCACCTGCAAAATATTGCTACTTGCCTTATACTCTTTAGAATTCTAGTCTTTAGACCACATTGCTGTCATTTCAGCCCTTGGAAGGACCTCAAAGTGTCCAAAAAGGAAGCACCTCTTTTTCAACCAAAAATTATCCAAGTGCTGGCTCCTAGCTCTCCTTGTTGGACCTTGTGTCTTGGCCTCAGCTGTCTTCTCTGGAGATGGGTCCCGCAGAGCGATGGAAGCAGTGTCGGGGAAACGGTGCAAGTGACCTCCGCGGCACTGTCCTGTGTTCTCGCCCTGCAGCCAAGAGGGGCTCTTGGTGTGTTGGGGACTCGCTCTGGGAAGAGTTGGCACAGGACCAGGCAAGCTACGAGGACAGCCCTGACACAAACAGATGTTCCAGTTTGGGAATCTAATATATACAAAAATTATCTGAATTTGCTGAATAACTGATCGTTCATGGCCCTGAGGAGCACTGCTCAACAAAAATGAGATCTTAAGAGATGCAAGTTCTGGCTACAGAGAAACAATTTGCTATTGCTACATAGAAGGAAAGGACAAGGAAATTTAAGATAATGACTGTACTAGGGTTTTCTTTGCTCTGAGAGAAGTGAAAAAAATGATTGACTTCAGATGTAAACTATTCCTGACAGGCCAAAACAATTTTAAATCAAGCTATTTACTGGGAGGCATTAACACACTAGAGCAGTGAAGAAAACTGAAAGGTGTTCATTTTTCCAATAAAGTCCTAGAAAGTGCACAGAGGCTTGAGAGATGACAAACACATGGCTTCACCAGCATCCACTTCACCCACAGTTTACTAACACAAATTAATTTATATGTAATTCTTTTCTAGGGAGAGACCAGTTAATAATATCTATCAGTTCACTGAGTTCAGAAGCATCTCAAGCACCAGATGCTTTTTTAATTGATGCAAGGTCCAATGGCCAAATTCCAGACTCACTCCAAACACCTTAATTTGTTCTTGCTAGAAATACCACAAAACCAGTTTCACCTCCTGGAATTTCAGTCTTTGTGTTTGGGAAATGAAGATGTACCAGTGTTTCGAACTGTAAAACACAACTCCGGTTTTGTTAATTTTGAACATTGGTTTAATTCTCCGTATCTGAACTATCTGTTCTATCAAAAATGATCAGTATGTACCTTATGATATTCAATTGACATTTAAGCCTGTATGTTTTTATGTGGGATTGAGTAGGAAAATAATTCCAACAGTTCATTTACATAATATTATTAATGCATTATGGTCCGTAGTCTGATTTTAATTTTTCCAAGACTGAGATGAAAAGCAGTCTCTATGTATACTCCTCCCTACACCGCGTGGCATTTACGTCTCCCTTTCACAGGAGAGTCTTTCTCTCTTTCACAGGGAGACTCAGAGATGAGTCATTCTTCCTTACAACCCATTCCTGCAGAACCACTTATGCTCTAACTATTCTTCGGCTTTATAAATAGTTCTCTGTTTTGATCATTTGGGTTTCTTTTCTCCATGACCATAAAACTTGTTTGAAAGCGAGAACCGAGGGGTTTCTACTCTGGAGTCAAAACCCTGGAACGGTGCACAAGCACAACAGGGAAACGTTATCAGTTACACAGCCGAGGAAATGAGTGTGCCATATCAGATATTGCAACTTGCAGAAATTTGTTATTCTAAGTGAAGAAATGCTCAGGCTCTGCCAAAAGGTCAAACGGAAGAGATGAGTGCATCTACAGGATAAGGGTTTGGTCTGCGCTGAGAAACCTTGTCTAATCCCATCTACAATTTAGACGTTTTTTGGTTTACCTGTTGTAATTCCTTTATTAGTCTCTCATCCTGCGACACCTGGCTTTGAGCTAATTTTAAAGACACAAAA
>KL259953.1:14110-42450 GCA_000699545.1 Podiceps cristatus | reverse complement strand
AAACCCCCCCCCCCCCCCCCCCCCCCCTTTCAAACAGCAGAGCTAACTCTGGTAAAAATGGCACACACACATAAAGGATTGAGCCCTTGGATCAAAAGCTCCATGGGGCAAGGACTGTCATTTTTGCTGAGTGCCTTATACAAATACTTTTTTTTCCCCCTCTACATTATCAAATGCCTTCCACCTACCTTATGCAATTTCTTCCTCTGTTCTTAATGATAATAGCTTGCATTATATAGTACCTTTCATCCAGAAGAATCCCAAATGCTTTGCAGCCCACAGACAAGGATTATCTCGCCCACTACCAGAACTCAACTAGGTCTAGGCTCAATGGTGTCACTTTTACGCTAGATATCACACGGCAATCAAAAGGACTTTTTTTAAAGCTTACATTACTCATGATTAGTACCTTGGACCAGCTAGTTAATTCTTTTGGAAAGACCCCAGAACTGCAATAGTGTTATGTCTACACAGCAGAAAGGGGAGCCAAAAGATAGATGGAATAAAGATCACAGCGTGACTGACATGGTAGAAATATGCTTTGAGATCAGGCTAGGACTGTTTACCACCACGACTTCTCCAGCACAAAGTACTGGCAAGAGCTGGTGCCCACTAGATGTGCTCAGGGCCCCTCCTCCACCAAAAGCATTCCCTCCCCAACATGCCAAGTCACATTCTTCACCAATTTCCTTTCCTGGTCACTACTTACTGTGCTGAGTTCATGCCTGAATGCATAGCTTTACCTCCAAATACACTTACGAAACAGAAACCTGCCTTTCCTTTCACGGGCATTCTTTAATCAAGGTGACAGGTGGGGAGAATCAGTTATGTGACCAAAAAAGTAGTAAGTTCAGAACCTTATAGACAAAAAGGAATAATACAAGCAATAGCTCAGGTATTTCCTTGGTGCTGGCAGAAGCCAGTACTGCTTCCAGTGAAAAAGTAGTGTTCCAGAATGGAAAAACTAAATTCAGAATACAATTTACTAAATATATATGTGCAGGTTGATAAGCAAGTAATTTTAAGGGGCTTATTCTCCACCCATAAGCTATTTTGCTTTGTGTTATATGGCTTGCTATTGTCTTTAATCGGTAATAACCCTGGAGTATGTTTTGACAAACTATCAGACAAGCACTTGAAAGCTGTAGCAAATCCACTTCTTCTATTTCTTAGATTAAAAAATATATATCATAGAATAGTTTAGGTTAGAAGGGACCTTTAAAGGCCATCTCGTCCAACCCCGCTGCAATGAGCGGCTTCACCTAGACCACATCTTCACCTAGACCAGGCTGCTCAGAGCCACATCCAGCCTGACCTTGAACACTTCCAGGGATGGGGTATCCACAACTTCCCTGGGCAACCTCTTCCAGTGCTTCAGCACCCTCATTGTGAAAAATTTACTCCTTATTTCTAGTTTAAATGTCCCCTCTTTTAGTTTAAAACCATTACCTCTTGTCCTACCACAGCAGACCCTGCTAAAAGATTTTCCCCATCTTTCCTAGAGGCCCCCTTTAAGTACTGAAAGGTGGTAATCAGGTCTCTCCGCAGCCTTCTCTTCTCCAGGCTGTACAACCCCAACTCTCTCAGCCTGTCCTCACAGCAGATGTGTGGCCTCCTCTGGACCCGCTCCAACAGGTCCATGTCTTGTGCTGAGGCTCCAGAGCTGGTCACAGTACTTCTGGTGGGGCCTCACCAAAGCAGAGGGGCAGAATCCCCCTCCTTGACCTGCTGGCCACGCTGCTTTTGATACAGCCCAGGACACAGTTGGCCTTCTGGGCTGCGAGTGCACATTGCCGGCTCACGTCCAGCTTTTCATCAACCAACACTCCCAAGTCCTTCTTGGCAGGGCTGCTCTGAACCCCTTCATCCCACAGCCTGTATTGATACCGGGGGTCACTGACCCAGGTGCAGGACCTTATATAGAAATGAGGACAATACTCCCCTCTTCCAGATACAACTTGTCTCAGTCAAAGTCTACAGGAGATACAAAATAGGTTATTGCAACTGAAAAGTGGTAGTTCAAGAATGAGCTGCTCAACGGTTTAGGCCTGTGAAGCCACCCCCCACACTCCCAACCTTCCCCAAGCGATCCAGCATGGTAATCCACATAGTGATGATTTAGCTCACAGCTTACGGGATCAGAGAAGGGTGGAAACAGGCAACACATGGCTCAAAAAAAAATCATGATCAACAGTGCTGACTTCAAGTATGAGACTAAATCCTGACTATATCGATTTTTGGCAGGTAAGCAAAAGAACCTTCCAATTCTTAAATTTTTGGAGCATTTGCACTTGGAACAGTATATATGTATTCGTAAAATGTGCCACCTCCCCAAGATTCTGTTAACATTTTAAATTAAGTTTTAAAGTGAACTAACAAAACAAAATCAGTTTTACAGAATTTTATTTTAAAGAAACTTCTCTTCATACTATAAATATAGAACTGGCAAGATGATCCATTTTACAAACACATTATAAATAACTCAGCTGTTTGGGATTACATATTTTTACATCAATATGGCAACAGTGTACTAAGATGTGGTATGTAGAATTAAACCGCAGTATATGCATTTTCGCATGCTGCCATCTTATCTAGTCACAGGCACACAGCCATGTATTATAGGACCTATATTGCTTCTAGCAGATAACGAGTACTCTCCCTTGACTCAGACGAAGTTAAAATCGGAACTTTTCAGAGAAAGGAGTCGAGTGGTAGCTTAAAAGCTGGTGCAAGGCTTTCTGAGTGACCATTCAGTGACCTGATCAACTATGACATGGATGTACAAATCCAGATTAGGTTTTATTTGATGATTGTGCACCTCATCTGTCAGTCTGCATAACCAAGCGGCAACACAGAACAGAAGAAAAAAATCCAGTTTGCTTTATGAGCACTGGAACAAAGGATTTGTGTGCGGTATTTGACTCGCTTCCTGTCAAAGGCGGGCAGGTTGGACAGGACGCCGTTTCTTTCGCAAGCCAGCTAAAGATGCTGCCATTTGACCTCCAAAACCTATAACTTGGTCGTGGAGCCTGCACCAGGTCTCAGCCCCTTCAACAGGGCACATGTGTATTATTGCTTCTCTGTGGATTCAAGTGCTGGGTCAAAAGCCAGAGATCACATGCTCCTGCATGCCGTATCTAAACAGAACTCATTCATTCTCTCCAGCACAGCATGCTAGCTGCTGGCATTTTTTCCCATTTACCCCCTTATCTAGTCCTTCCATTTTCATAAAATTTCACAACCAAGAGACTCAGATCAAATAAACCTAAAAGTCAGACTAAACTATGAGTTGTTCATTCAGTTATTCCGTTAAGCCTCTTTTCTAATAGCCCATGTCTATTCATCCTATTTAGCTCGTGCAAGCTGCAGAGCAGACTGCTTTCTGTGCTATATTTGTGGATGGCCACTTGTTAGCATCAGGTTCTGTTCTCCCTCAGCTTTCCAGCACAGATATACTGGGATTTGGCTGGATACCAAGCAACCTTTATGAAAACACCACCAGCGACATTAATGTGGACTCCTTTTTCTCAGGAAGAGTATCTGCAAAGAGCTTCAGTATTCATGAACTAGTTAAATTATGATGCTAAATATACACAATAGGCAGCAATCAGTTTTGAAGACGAAAACAGAAATAAGAAACTTACTTCAATGCTGAAGTACCCTCTGTCCACATAGTCCCCCAGGAAGAGATACCGTGTGTTGGCAGGAGAACCTCCCACTTCAAACAGTTTCATCAAGTCAAAGAACTGACCATGGATGTCCCCACAAACTAGAAGAGAAAAAAAACAATATTCAGGTTCACCATGTGAAGATCATCTTCGCCACATGCTTTCTGAAGTCACTGTCTTATAAGAAATGCGTTATGACAATTTTGTGCATCATCCTGTAGTTAAACGACCACTGAGAGCTGGCAGCTGCTCAGCAGAAGCTGTTCTTCTATGACGTGCACCCACGTACGTGTGCAAAAGGCTACCAACTAATTGAAGGAGAGCCATTAGGAAAATTTGACTTATAATTACTTTCATAGGTATCTGTCCCTTCCTCCTACAGTCCAGCAGAGCACACAATACTGGTGTCATGGTTTAACCCCAGCTGGTAACCGAATACCAGGCAGCTGCTCACTCACTGCCCCCCTCCCCAGTGGGGTGTGGGGGGAGAGAAAGGAAAACTCGCGGGTTGAGATAAAAACAGTTCACCAGGACAGCAAAGGAAAAGATAAAAATATAATAACAATAAATAATAACAGTAATCATCACATCATCTAAAAGGATAACAGAATATATGAAATGAATGATGCACAATTTCTGACCACCCAGCGACGGACACAGACCGTGGCGAGCAGCAGGCAGGGAGCAGGGATGTTCCCCCGCAGCCATCCCAGAACAGCCAGTTCCAGGGAGTGCACGAGGGAAGAGACAGACGAACGAATGAACAAAAAAAAAAAAAAAAAAAAAAAAAAAAAAAAAAAAAAAAGGGAAACAAGAAGGGAACATGAAGGGGGCCACTGGCCAGCCTGCACTCACACTGGCCATGCCGTCTATGCCATGGAACACTCTCTTTGGCCAGTTTGGGTCAACTCTTCTGGCTGTGCCCTCCCAAGTGTTTGCACCTGCACATCAGCACAACCTGGGAAACTGTAAAATGTCCTTGACTGTTCAGCAGCACCAACACCAGCAGCTGCTGGCACCGTTCTTCACGCAGGAAATCCAAAACACAATAGCTGCTGGAGACAAAACTAGCTCCATCCCAGACAAACCAGGACAACTGGCAATAGTTGTAAGACAAACCAAAGTCATCCTGAAAAAGAGAACTCGTTCAAACAAGATTACTCTTTCTTTTGACATCATTCCTCTATTTCTTCTAGTCTTAAACCCAGATGAACACCAATAGGCTTTCTGTAAAATGCCAAGTGTGCCTGTCCCGTGTATGCCACCCGTTAAACTGACAAATTTCTGACGTCCGGTTTCGGTATAGAAAAATGGCCTGCTTGCTTTCCCAAAGCATCTTACACAAGAAGACACCAATTTTTCATGCTTTCACCTCTACCACTTTATTTAACCTCGTATAATTATGATTTGTTTCACTTCATTGCAATGAAGTCAATCTAATAGCAGCTTCCCTAGAAAGAGCAGCCCCAATAAACACGACAGAACACAGATGACGTGCAGCCGGGGCCAAGTAGCAATGCCAGTTTCTGTGCCTTGCAGTGAAGAGATGGGCTCGGCTATCTTGGGATATTGCTGACTCCACGGTGGGTGATTTTAAGCACCTGCAGGAAGGCAGGCAATGCTTTTGGAGGACCCCATGGAAGCTTAACTAACAGTCCTATGGCAAAACCTGCTTTGTTTCCTCTACCCGAAGGAGGAGGAGAACTCCCCCTCCCCAGTTTAGGGCCAAGCCCAAGTGTTTTCTGGAAATGATCCTTAACAAAGAAAATGTTAACAGACTGGTTCTCCCTTCAATGACTGAAAAAAAAAAAATTTAAAAAAATCTGATTTTCAAACTAGAAGAGTGATAATGAAAGTGAATAAACCAAGGGTCCAAGATAGACCTTATCTTGCAACAACAGCACAGCTTCATAGTTACTGCTAACACAAAATTCAGCAGACTTCAGATGCTGTCTCTGGTGTAATAGTTCAAGCTTTTGTATTCACGCATTGCTCTCATTTGAGCTTTTATCTGCAAGTTGATACAGAGTATCATGACTATTTATGTGAAATTGGTGACACGACTTACAGGTGTTGGCTTGTGAGCATTCTTCTGTGATAGTAACAGGGTATTTTCCCCGTAAAATAGCATATTATTACTCTTATCACCACCGTGTTACATTGGATAATCTCTTTTCTCCTAGTTGATTTCCCCCCGCAAGAGTTTCAGGTGACAACTTTCATGTTGAAAGCCATCAACAATTATAATTTCTATCCAAGAATAATATCTCCCTTTAATTATGCAAAATAAATACTATTTAAATCCTCAAGTGCTATAACACCACCTTTATTTCTCTCAAAAACAATTTGTACCCCGAAAGAAATTTTCGATATCATTTTTATTTGAACACGTTAATCTACCAAGCCAATACACACTGCTTGACTGTACTCCTCTGCATGGACACTGTGGGAAGATTAAGAACATGTGTCGCATATTGATGGCCAAGCAATCTGCTCTCCTAACTTCCAGCAGAAAAGCTTTTAGTTATATAACTGTACAGCTCTACCAATTATCGCCCGCCCCCATTTGCTCCAACTGTAAAAACCTGAAGTTGAACAAGACAAAGACTTTTAAATGGATTTAACTTTTGCTCTTTCACTAAAGCATGAAGAAACAAGATTTCTTTTTTTTTTTTTTTTTCCCCCCTTAGTTATGTGCACTTGTGTGAACAGGTAAATACATTGAGGCCATTACAGAGAAAGCAAAAGGTTAGAGAGCTTTCTCCAAGTAGCCTCATGTCCATGAATTTGTCACAAGTCAGAAAAGCAAAGCACAAACCAGTGAAGAAATAAAGAAATAAAAAGTGCAGAGCCCTGCAATCTCATGACTTGCAAAATTCTGAATTGGACTTGAGAATCGATGCTCGATGCATATTCCAGGCACTCTGCATGCAGCAGTCTGCTCTTTTTATACTTGATAACAGATGCAGAAACGTATCCAGAAAAAACACCCAACCAACCAACCCCAACCAAACAAAAAAACCCCACAAAACCACCAACACACAAACAAAAATCCCCCAAAAGATTGAAAGCTAAAAAGCCCTTAGACCCAACCTTGCCAAGCAATTAAAGTACTTCCAAAAGAGAAGCTTAAAATCAACAGGTAAAAGCAGTGGGAGGAAGAGAAGACACTCAAAACGGAGAGCTGACATTAAGATTTAATTTGCTATGGTCAGATCCCAGAATTCCTACCGAAGACCACCATGATACAGACAGTTAAACCAATTAGTGTTTTGCCTGGAATAGCATCAAATAGCTTAAGAATCTTACACTTTCCAGGTTTGAATGTATAGATCTGAACCATCCTTACAACGTAAAACCTGTGTACTCACATTCTGAGAAATTGGTTTGTTTACAAATAAATTAAAGGGCGATTTTGTATGTGTACAGTACTATATTCCATTTGTACTTTGAAAGCAACTGCTTCTGATGCTATAGTTCTGCCACCTTTCTTTTCCAACTCTTACGAATCTCAAAACTGGAAGATTTCCCAGGCAGTCAGATCAATGCTTTATCTTTCATTAGGTCAGGGCAGAAAAGATTCAGTGTTGGATTTCCATTCATAAAGGCAGAAACATCCCCCAGCCAATAACTCTGCCATACCCTTTACGCCTTGTCTCACATCTTCCTGTCACTAACAAAGAGCCTACCAGCATGGTCCCACCAAGGGCCCACTGGTGAAGGTCCACGTCCGCTCCATGACACCTCTACAAAGGTCTTTTTATAAGTTCACTACTTTCCCCCTTCACATTATAGACAAAAGTTTTGAAAGCACACTAATAAGTATACATTCATGTTTACTCTTGTACAGGCATTACCATTGGATCCATCATTCCTTTAATTTTGCCAAAAAATGTCCTTTTAATACTTCCGCAGGCCATCTTTTAGTACTGGAGCACCTGCTGTCGAATGACACATTCAATGGGATACGAATATTTTTCCATCAAATAGTAACAAAATAAAAACCAGCACAGTGAAGCAGGAAATTCAACTCTTAATGAAGATCTCCAGGATCAACGTACTTAAGGATTTAAGGTATGAACACAGGGAACATAAAACACAGTTTCTGGGTGTGTGGGATTACCATTAAAAACGGCTGTATTTGTACAAAACAAATTTATGAACAGGAGGGATATCAGGTGGTGTGTCTCCTATCAGAAGTTCACATATTTTCCAATATCACTGATTTCCCAAAAGCACCATCAAGTCATGGCCTTTTTACACTCATTAATTTACAATAACTAAATAATCTGACAGCATTTTTTTTCCCCTAAAAAGACTGCTTAATTTATCCAGTGCTTTTCAACTTTCTTTGTATCCTTACATTGCCCACTGGGCAACAACAAAACAGTGTTTCCACCAACTTACCATTTCCAGGGATCAGTTCAGGCACCAGACTTGTTGCCCATGAATTTGTCTACCTGAACCTGTCAACAGTGTCTACCCACCTAATCTCTCTGGGCAGCAAGCTCCAGAACTGCACGACATGCTATGTAAAGAATCTTTAAACTGTTTTGAACTGATCTCCTACTGAATTCACAGATGCAATCAGGAGGTTTAAAAAACACTGGTTGTTTGTGGAGTCCTTAGAAATCGATCCCTGTTGAGGACATTTTCAGGGAAGACATGAGCCCCTCCAAAAGACTGGAGTTCACAGGACGGCCCATGCATTTACTGAGAAATCACGTTTCTGAGCAGCTTTTTGTACTTGTTATGATGGGTCCTTTGATCCACTATACTGTCTTACACTATAGTTTCAGACTTTCCCAATGTATCGGTCTAGAAAATAGAAACTGGGCATGGAGATGGGAGAAGTTTTTTTATGTCCTTCTTTTTAGAAATTGTCATCCTAATACAAAGTAAATTGTGTTTCTGATGGCTTCACTGTGAGGATCTCCCTCTGATTTACGTGAAAGGAACAAGCAATATTGAAACAGGAACCATTAAGTTGAAGTTGCACTAGCAGTGAAGGAAGCCCACATCTTAGCAGTGGTATTGCCAGCTTATTTATAGAAGCCAAAGTGGTGGAGCAGTGATTTAGATGGCAATGATTATTGGCACAAATAAGAAGTCTGAAAATGCTCTACAGATACCTTCCTTCAGATAACTAAATACTCTTCACTACATACAAACTCAGTCCAGAGATTATTCAGTGTGGTTTCCCACTCCAGATGGATATTAAGAACAAAATTTATATTCAAGTACATTAAACACTGTCAATTCAGAAGTTTTCTATCTGCAACAGTTTCGATATGCTGCACTTATTGTCTGATTTATCACGTATAGACTTAATTGGTGTGACATTATAGTCCGATAGTAAAAAACATCAATGTTTCAAGTGAATTTACATTCCATATATCACAAGATTATATTCCCATCTTCAAATGTCATCAGGGATTAGGAGCAGATATGTAACACTATCAACAGCTTCAGAAGCACTTCTGCAAACTCATACATGTATGACAATCAACAATAATGAAGCAAAGACACCTTTTAAAGAATTAGGGAATATTATCCATCACTTGACAACTTGTTCTTTACATTCACCAAGCTAGGGATGTCTTTGTACTGAGCTCCTGGAGACTGTGCTTCAGCAAAGCAGCATGCAATACTTCAAAACCTAAGGGAGAAAACCGCCCCATTCAGTTACACTGCAGAACGCAGACTGCAAATCACAAAGGGGTTTGCTTTGTACAACGTTTAGGAAGTGTTTAGCTGCTTACCATTCCACTAGCTAGCACGTGCTTCCAAGAGCTTATCATTTTCCAGGGACACCTGGTACAAGGTGTGTGTAAACCTGTATGTGTCTAGGCTGACTCGCGGATACTCATTCGTCCAGGTCTACAGGATAAGATGGTAAAGAGGTCGCATACCCCAATGAGAAGTATGCCCCCACCATTTCTGCAGGGAAGTAGCCTGAAGCAATGCAAAGTTACGAAAGCCTGAATGAAGAAGCCAAGTGAGGAAGGAGCACTTACAAGCAACAGTGGACACACAAAGGCAAAGCCAAACCAACTAGATGAACTTCTGTAGCTGAGGAGTCAAAGGCTGGACTTCCTTAGCCAACTGATAAATATGAGGGAAATGACCTACAAAAGCTATATGCGTGAAATTCTCGGTGCTTCAAGAAAAAGCTACTGCATTGTTCCTGAAGGGCTCAACTATTAACTAGAAGGCTTTCATTTTCCCCGAGATTAAAGAACAAAGTCACATATAAGAGTCACGTGTCTTTGATTACACAATGTTTGAGCTTGAATAAGCTTTGTTTCCAAGTGGACGTGTTTCTGAGGAACATTATATATTACCACAGTAGTATGAAATGTTCAAAACACCACGGGTTTGTTCCATGCATTTTTAATTTTTTTCTTTAGTTGCTGAAGATTGAGCAATTTTCTTCACTACTTTTTGGAGAACAAGGAGGAAGGAGAAGTACAAAATAAAAGAAACTCCTCCAAAAATTCCTATTTGTAGCTACTCATTAAAGCACTACTCAAGACACACTCAGTGGTTAAGTTACATACATTGTTTTATAGTCACGCAGTTCTGTTTCTGTTTATAAGTGAGATGTTAAAAGAACTTACAGACTTCATTACTTACTCAAATTAAAGTGAGAATCATTTAAACAGCTCACTAGGTAACTTAACATCTACTAGACTCAACATAATGGGCTTTTCTATGAATGTTTGTTGTACTAAGTGTATTGAACAACACTGCTCTGTATTTCCAAAAGCAGCATGATCTCATTCATATTCATATCTGGTTATCTAACATGGTTATAATAGGCTTTCATCTATCTTTTCACTTCAATCACTACATGCAAATTGATAAATTTATGCTATCAGAATGAATTGGCATAAACACAACACTGGAATTACATACTTTCATAAAGAGGCCTGTTTAACCAAAGATAAAGCCAGAAACCATTAGCCATGCAGGTACAGCAAAGGAAACTGCAAATGGACCATCAACATCACATTTGACAATGTTGTTTGTTTGCCCACTTTCATTTTTTGGACTGAGGAAAAGGGTAAAAAAAAAAATTGTATCTTGGGAAAAGCTGTTTTCTGTGCAACATATGAAGACGCTATACTGTGTTCTCCTCTGCCAACACTTCAAATGCTAGTGTCTGTAAAGATCAACCCACGCTCCCTCCTTGTAATAAGAGTTAGTTTTCTCCCACCATCCCCTGAAGGCTAGAACAAATTAATGACATGATTTGAAGAGGCAGAGTGAAAAAGAGTGGGGAAGGGAAAGCATCCCGTCAGAAAAGACCTTCAGGACAAGTGTCATTAATATTCTCTGGTGAAGGAGGAAGTAAAAAACCCCTCAACCAAGAGGCAGCAAACCCTTCAAGATGTTAAGGCTACAAAAATATCTTCAGCACAAAGTTATTAAAAACAGCTCCACAAAATTACTTTTTGTATCACAAAATTATTTGCAGTGTCTCAAAACAAAATTAAAAAAACCATGGCCAGCAGAGGATCGCCTTTGGATATATAAGAGGTACCAGAAGCCACAGTCTCAGGAGCCAGCCTCTCCTAAGTACTGCAAAACCTACACTGGCAAAGGAAAAACCCCTTCCCTCCACATTCCTACCCCAGTTGAAGTTTTCAGGAGAGTAAGTGGGTATCACAGCAGTGAGGTGCCAAATGAAAACTTTCAATTCCAGGTTCAAGGGAACATAGCAGAGTCGTAAGAGAAAGGGGATAGTGATCTAGTGAATATTTCACAGAATTTTCCTGAGATCAACAGGGAAAGGTGCTCTCGTCACACACACCAGAATGCTGAATCAGGTCACAGGGAGAAAAACAAAACAGGACAGGAATAAAACAGCATTCACTCCCACACACATCAAAGAAACAATCGGCTCTTCCCCTGCCACCCTCCAAGGTCAGCGCTGCCCTTGAGCCTCCTCGGTAGCAAATGGAAAAGCAAATACACCGCCATTACCTCCTGTTAAAGCCCCCTCAGTATCAGGAAGCACTGCTTACTCCACAAATAACCCCATCTGAAGGATTACTTGAGAGGAAAGCGCTTCATTGGTGTGCGGGTCAGGATTTCCAGCTCATAACCTTAGATGAAGGTTATTTATAGCAATAGGGAAATGCAGTTTTAGAGATGTAAAAAAACAAAGGCCCAGGGAACTTTAATAATTTATAAGGTCACGAGTTCGGCCAGTGGGAGCACAGGGAGAGCCAGAGAGGGAACAAGACATCCTCATATAGCTCCATCCAATTCAGCACAGCAAACGACGAGAGCCCTTTCAATGAGGAAGGAAGGAAGGTCCTGCGCAAGAAGCAGGGGCAGCCTTGGCTTTACACACGATGCTCCAAATAAAATTTAGGGAAGGTGAAACAAGCCAAAATGGGGAAAAGGCTTTTGAAGTGAAGCAGCTCAAATATGCTCAGCTCCATAGAAAAAAGAAGGGTAAAATTCAATGCTGTGTTTTATTGTTGGAATAGGTTTTATTTGCATAGATTGGATCGTAATATTGCCCATCTAGAACACTCAGGTTTATTATTAGAACTACTCAGTGTTACATCTTTCTCAATAATCTGGTTGAAGAGACCTCCATTAGGTTTTTTTGCTATACAATCAGCAATTTGCCATTAAATGTAGTTTGCAGCCAGTCCTTCACAATTTAATGTGATAATTTATTTTGTTGATGATTTAATTCAACTCTTAGGATCAGTTTTCTTTACAGTTAGTATTTCTCTCAGCAGCACAAATCCCAACCCCAGTAAAGTTAAAACAAAGGCACTGGTATTAGGTGGATATAGTAATAGTTATATAAAGCCCAAAGAAGCCCTTGGTATTTACAAGGGCTTGATGGATAGTACTCTTGTTTGCTCTTCTTACTGTAGAATTTTAGAGCAGTATTACCCTACCAAACTGCAATCCAATTACCGTCCAAGCAACCAACAATATACAAGATTTTATGGGCAGCACCATTAGCATGTTGAGCTTCAATATATGAATGTCTAGCATCTAAAAACTTAACCACAAAAAATGGATGTTCATGTTGGCTTGCTGTGGTAGGTTTTTTTCGTTGGTTTTTTTTTGTTGTTTTTTTTTTTGTTTTTTTGTTTTTTTGTTTTTTTTTTTGGGGGGGGTGTTGTTTGTTTGTTTGTTTTGTGGTTGTTTATTTTTTTTTTTTTTCCCCCAGTTTCACCCGAGGATAACATTTGTTGTCACGGTTTTCCTGCTCTGTGCCATCACAGGCCTGCTTAATGCCCCATCCCTTCCCTGCTCGGTGTTTTATTAAGAATCAGAAACATTACTCTATGACAAAAAGCATCCTTCCTTCAGCACAACAATTTGTCTTATCAGCAGAAATCAAACATTTGCTTGACAACAAATGCATTTGTTCACTACTCTTGAACCTATAGCACTTTGCCTCCACTTCCCAGAAAGAGATGTTAAGGGAAAATAAGAATACTATTTCTCAAATTTCTGGGCTTTTAATAAGCAACTAGCAGTATCTACATGGATACTTGCATGCACCCTGAGAGGAAGGAAACAGCACAATCAGCTTCAAAGAAATTCAGCATTTGGGCTTAATGGTCTATATTCAGAGCCATAAGAAAAAAGCACCAGCAGTGAAGACCTACTGAGCTTTAACGTCAGCTTTTGCACCCATGTCTTCAATCAGCTTGAGCTATTATTTTAATCTAACCTTTCTGTATTGCAGATGTTCATGTGCTAGTGTATGGGTACACAAAGGTACCCACACATGAATGGTTAAGGAAAGCAAATAACATGCAAGTTTCCCAATTCTAGCTTAAGCCACATAAGAGAACTATTTTTGTTTAATTCTAGAATCTAAATTCCACAACTAAAGTCTTATATAGCACTTAAATAAAATTAACCAGTTGTTCAGGTTAGTCTATAATGCCACTATCGAGGATGCACTGGTGTTGTACTGTGCTGGGAAAATCTAATTCACAGTGAAAAATGATTAAACTTCGAGGAAAGTGCTTTTAAGAGAAAGCTCTCCATAGTCATTTCTGTCCTGGTAAAAGTTCATATGGCAATTAATTAAGTGAGTCAGTGCAAGGAGGAATTGACCACATTCATTTCCTCTTGCTGAAGACACATACCTAAACATGATCTTGAGTAGGTGATTAAATTCATATGCTGATCCTAAATCAACAGGACTATGTTAAAGAGTTGCTCTGTGTCCAAAAGCTAACACTCTTTAAGAAAAGGAATGTCAGACTTTATGGTGGATTGCATTATTTTGTTCAGACCATGATCAAATATATTTGAAATTGGTGAAGAATAAAATTGAATAACAACTGTATAAGATCCGGATATTATAGCTTTCCTGAAATTATCTTTAAGAACAAATTACACAGAAAAAAAATAGCACTGAAGAAAATTAGTCTGGAAAAAAACTGCTATCACTTAATGACAATTTTGAAAATGAACAGAAAAATGTCACATTGATGAACAGAATAGCTTTAATAGCCCTAATTTCTCCCCATAACCTTGCTATTAGACACGTAAGGAGTGCACACCATTTAGACAGCCCCTGAGGAGCACTAGGGGCGGCACCCAGGCAGATTTGGCCTAGCTCCCGCACCATGCTCCTCAAGCAAACTAACCAGTCTCTCCCACTCTTTTCCCAATGGCGGGCTGAGGAGGGAAAAACCCCCCAAAATAAAGTCAGAAGAGAGGAGGGAGAGGGAAGAAATGTTCTTTTAGCAGACAGCCACCATCCAGTAAATTGTTCTGGAAGGTAAGAAGAGTACTGCTATTCAGAACCAGACGTAAGAAGAAAAGGTCACCATCAGAGAGTATCAGGTGAAAAAAAAATGGAAAAAAAATCTTTTATACTGAATTGGTATTTATAGCACTCTTCTGGTCTGTAGTCTTATCAGTAATCTCAAATATAACATCTTTTTAAGTTTCTAATATAGAGTTATCAGATAGGCTTTTAATAATTACAGAACAAACATTCCAAGGAAGATAAATAAAAGTTTAAATAACTTACCAATCAGCTAAACAGAATTTCATTGCCATTTGATTAGGTTAAATTTGATATGTGAATTAAGTGTATGTGAATTCAGTATCTCTGTCCAAGGATCTCCATCACCTTACTTTTGGCACTTGCCAGATAAAGGCCTCCACTGCTTGAATTAGCCGCAGTTGAACAGATCATACAAATGCAAAAAATGATATCAGAATATTCACAGCCTAAGAACACTCCCATCTACAGTTCCAGATGAGAAAAATAATCTCACAGACCTGGGTTTTTTAAAAAAAAGTTGTATGTACAGACATCAGATAAACTCCTGAGTCAGCTTTTTATATTGCAAGGACACGATTTTCAGGAAGTTCAGAGGATCTAGGTACAAGGTTCATTAATTCTGATGTGAACTATGTGATTATTTCTTTCCACACCACTTCCCAGATTATCTAGATTCAAAGGATATGGAACATCATAATCCTGGACAGATACAAATATGAAGCACATGGAAGACAGGGAGGTGATTGGAGACAGCCAGCACACCTTACCAAGGGCAAGTCCTGCCTGACCAACCTTTTGTCTTTCTACAATGGAGTGACTACATCAGTGGACAAGGGAAGAGCTACTGATGTCGTCTGTCTGGACTTCTGTAAGGCCTTTGGCACAGTCTGCCACGGCATCCTTCTCCAAATTGGAGAGATACGGATTCGATGGGTGGACTGTTCGGTGGATAAGGAATTGGTTGGATGGTCGCATCCAGAGAGTGATGGTCAACGGCTCAATGTCCTGATGAGATTGGTGATGAGTGGTGTCCCTCAGGGGTCCATACTGGGACCAGTACTCTAATATCTTCATCAGTGACGTAGACAGCGAGATCGAGTGCACCCTCAGCAAGTTTGTGGATGACACCAAGCTGAGTGGTGCGGTTGACACACCAGAAGGACAGGATGACATCCAGAGGGATGTGGGCAAGCTGGAGAGGTGGGCCTGGGTGAACCTCACGAGATTCAACAAAGCCAAGTGTAAGGTCCCGCACCTGGGATAGGTACAGGGGGGGGTATGAGGTAATTGAGAGCAGCCCTGCCGAGAAGAACTTGGGGGTGCTGGTTAATGAGAAGCTTGACTTGAGCCAGCAACATGCGCTGGCAGCCCAGAAGGCCAACTGTACCCTGGGCTGCATCAAAAGGAGCGTGGCCAGCAGGTTGAGGGGGGGGGACTCTCCCCCTCTACTCCTCTCTTGTGAGATCCCACCTGCAGTGCTGTGTCCAGTTCTGGAATCTTCAACATAAGAAGGACATGGACCTGCTGGAACAAGTCCAGAGGAGGCCACAAAGATGATCAGAGGGCTGGAACACCTCCCCTACAAGGACAGACTGAGAAAGTTGGGCTTGTTCAGCCTGAAGAAGAGAAGACTTCTGGGAGATCTTATAGCAGCCTTCCATATCTGAAGGGGCCTACAGGAGAGCTGGGGAAGGGCTTCTTGGAAGGGCATGTAGTATCAAAACGAGGAGGAATGGCTTTAAACTGGAAGGGGCTAGATTTAGATGAGACATTAGAAGAAATTCTTCACGATGAGGGTGGTGAGATGCTGGCACAGGCTGCCCGGGGAAGTTGTAGATCCCCCCTCCCTGGCAGTGTTCAAGGCCAGGTTGGATGGGGCCTTGAGCAGCCTGGTCTGGTGGGAGGTGTCCCTGCCCACAGCGTGGGAGTTGGCACTAGGTGGTCTTTAAGGTCCCTTCCAACCCAAACCATTCTATGTTTCTATGAAACAGTGTTTATGTGACCTTACATAATTTTGGTTTAAAATACAACGTACATCCATTTAAATTCAGCATATATCATAAAGGATGTATCTAAAAATACAATGCATTTCCTTTTAAAGCAACAACATTAATAAGGATGTGCTTTTAACAGAAAATATCAGAGGCGAGACCAGCAACTGATTCCCTCAAACACCAGATCTTTTCTGAGAGAACAATTCCCTCCCTGAACATAAAAGGAGCAAAGCCCATCAGTAGGATATAATGATACCACATGCCAGAAGAAACAATTACCATCCTTTAATGCAAAATCATGCAAAGTTTCTGACAAAAAAAAAAAAAAAAAATAAATATAAACCCCCTCGAATACAGTTTTTTCCAAAGTACAGGACTGCAGCTGTAGGTGTGAATTACTGATGACGGAGTAGCCATACCTGTGTGGTGGCACCAAAAGACTGTCATACCAGTACGAGATGAAGCTCTGTATCTGACGTGACTTCAAAGATAAGCACCTGGCTTTGCACACTACTGCTCTAACTGCTGTAACACTCAAAACAGAATGTGTTTGGGCCAATTTACTGCTATGCAATGTCCATTTTCTTCCTGCTTACTTAATCCTTGACTTCAAAAATCTGAAGATATACAGCTTCACTGGGCAGCTACCGGCATTGACTTCAATCAATTGCTTAGGCTAAATTAGGTTCTGCTCCGCGGAGTTAACACAACCTTGTCTTCTGTCGTTACAGAGATTTCCGAACTGCTATAAAGTAGGTAAAAAAAGCTACTTCCTAAATTTGCATTTTGTGAAGTCATACTGACCTAGATAAAGCTATTTGATAAGTAAATCGGTATTTCAGCTGAGTTGTGAGTAAAATTTCTGGGCTATTCTCAAAAGATTGGGAAATACCTATCAAACTCTCTTTCTCCAGATTTATCTGTCCGTATTAACGCCACAGCTCATACTCGTTTCTCAGCATTGCGACAGTATAAACAGTCTAAACTTCAAGTTCTAGTTCAGGGAAAAAGTCCAATCGCTTACATCTGTTACCTTTAATAATGAGGTGACAGAAAAATCAAAAATATGACAGACAAGAAAAACCTTTTTTTCCTTTCTTTTTTCTTTTTTTCTTTTTCTTTTTTTTTTTTTTTTTTTTTTTTTAAAATAAATGAAGTCACTTCTGAAACAATGTGCCTTGTGCTTGCTCTTCTCGGGAGGGTGGTGTGTGAACTACTACCACATACAAGCATAATACTCCAGCTCTGTAACACATTAAGCATTTAAAGAGCAGAGTACTATTACTTCCAGTGCAAAATGGCAAATCTGTATTTTAGCAGGAGATGGTTATTGTTCAGAACCTTACTGGGTTAATGCCAGCTGTACTTTCACAAGACAGTGGGCAAAACAGAGCTGTGATCATTATTTTAGACCACAATGTACGTTCTCCTTTGAATACCACATGTAACACTATCCTGTCAGAGGGCACAACAAAATAATGCTTTAACGGGGCACTAAAAGATGGCCGTTTCCCTGTTTCTATTCCATGCAACTGGTGATATTTTTTAACACAACACTATGTTCACGCAGTGACTGAAGAAGTTAAGCCCTTCTTTCAAAAGAACTTTTGTCTTTAACTGTCTTGCTCTGCAGAATGACTCATTTTTCAGAAAGAACATTGTCTACTTTTGGCTAAGATCAAATACATTATCAGTTTAATTCATTTCAGAAAATGTTCTTTCCAACTACAACTACTACAACACTAACCCCAAATCCAGTCACAGTTTATTTTACTATTGCCCTGCACAAAAAAAAAAAAAAATTAATGATATCAAAAATAATTCCATTTATTTTTTTTATCTCTCCATTTCTCTAGCATCACTTCCTGCAGCTTTGAATTCAGCTCGTAGCTGTAGAAAACAAGGACCATCAAAACATTTATGGTGCAAAATTATTTAGCAAAAGGAAACACTCAGAAATGCTCACAGCTACAGAGTATTTCTTTTACTTGAAACTAGAGTGTTATTAATCTGTGGAGTGTTTCTGACTCCTCATTAACAGAATTTCAGAGAGAAATGCCACTTTGTACCAGCTCTTACAAGCTAGGAGGTTCCATCCCATGGGGGCTGGAGCTTTGCAGCACATGCTTCTGCTCAATGAAGCTGAGCAATCGCTGGTCAAAGTCGAGCGAAAACTCAAGGAACCATTCAAAACCACAGGCCCTTATCAAGGCATCTACGGGAGTCACTCTGACCTCGCTAGAACAATGAAATCATTGACTAAAACACAATCATCCTGGGAAGCCGAACATTCATTAAAACAAAAACTAATACTACTGAAAAAGAAAATGCCAAAACCAAATGCCAAATTAATAGAGTCAACTTTCTCACACATTCAGGGTAAACGCACTAAACCCAGCATTTTTACAAATTTCCTTGCAATAAAACTGCTGTCACAGTCAAGTAAACAGGCAGCACACAAGACCACACGACTCCATTGTCTTTTTTGAGCAACGATGTTTTTGTCTGCATCTACCCCGGGGTTATAAGCCTCGATGGGTCAAATGATATTTCCAGATGTTTAAATATTACATTGTTGCTAATTAAAGAAAATATTAAGAGAAGTTTTGATTCAAGAGAGTCAAAATTGTCTGAGCGCGCCACCATTCACATGATGTCAGCAAGAAAGTTTGGACCCCAGCACCTGGCGAGAAATCATAAGTCCAACCTGAGTTCAATGGACCTTCACTACAAAAAGGGGTTCCACTCAGCTTTCCTTTATTTACTATTTCAGTCATTCCTTTATTTATGTCTAATTCCCTTTATTTTCTCTAACGTGTAGGTAGCTTAACTGTCTCCTTTACAGAACAGATGACCTGCTATCTTCTACATTTTAGACGCATTTTCATGACGGAATTTGTATTATTTCTTTTATGCATTTTTCTGGCTATTTTATTCCTTGCTTGTAAGCAAGAGGTCTTATTCCAAAGAACACGTTTCCTTGATTTTATGAAACAAAATCTTTTGCCCTTATCATAGATTCCTTTATAAAGCACAGATTTCTGCTGCTGCTCCTCCCTTGAATTGGTTAGTACAACTGATTGGTCAAATTTGGCTCTCAGCAGTCCGGCAATTCAAAGGAAACAGTTCTCTCATGGATTTGTTACTGTCAAGTGAAAAATGTGTGCTAAGAAAAAAATGCACTATTTGCACTTCAGTGACTTTTCAGGCTGCTTGCTACTCCCTTTGCATTGCAATAGCATGGTTAGTGATTGCAAGGCAGAAACCTTACAGGCATATAAAAATAATAAATTTCTAATGTATTCATATGTTTGTTGAAGCTTGCACTTGCTTAACTGGAACTATAGAAACTGCTTGGCAATCTCTTTTTTAGCCCCTTATATCTGGCCAAGTAATAAAAAAGATACCTTTTGGATCATAAAGCTGTATTTATTACACCCCAAAGTCTTCATGTACTCTAGAAGTTTTATAACCTCTGTTTGCATCGAAAATTTTATATTATTTTCTTGTAGATATATATTTCAAATTGAAATATTCATGTTACTGAACTTTGTAGAGAAAATGTGTTAAAGACCTTCGACTGACAACGGCCTATCTACCATAAATAGCCTGCTAGAAAGCTGAAACCATGTGACTAAAAGAAAAAAAAAAAAGCCAAATCAACAGAAGCTTCTTGTAAAAGGGAAGACACATCATCATGACTAAAAATACGAATTAGTGCAGATAGGATCTTACCTTCAGAAGACATACAAGTAAGGTAATCAGGTTTCATAAGATCATCACCCAAAAAAGAAAGTAACTGTGAGTGTTTTTTTGGTGTCTAAGAGAAGCAGGGGTATCTACACACCACAGGCAGTAGAGCTGATGAATCTGCTACGAAAAAGCGTAAGTCAAAATGAACGGCCTTTCAACCCTTTTTTCTCCTTTTTCACGCAGTCTCAGACAACACAATTATAAAATACAATCTAAAAATATTAATTCTCTTAACTGAAATGAAAGCACATAGATCTGGGAAATACGCGAGTTATTCCACCAAAGAAAGTAAAAAGCTATATAACAAAAAGCCAGTTAGGTATGAATATACTGATACGGAGGATAGGTATACTGTCTCTGGAATAGCATTTGAGACTATAGAAGATGAAATTAAGATCTACAACTATTGCTAACAAGCACAAGCAATGTCACTTTTCATAAATATTACTACTTTGTTTAAGAATTATTAAAGTCTTCTTGTGGTTTGACCCTGGCTAGACACCAGGTGCCGGCCAAAGCTGCTCTAACACTCCCCTCCTCAACTGGACAGGGGAGAGAAGAATATAACAGAAGTCCTTCTCGCTTCTCTCTCTGTCGCTATAATCCCGCAGCAAGTTTTTTTTTTTTCCCCCTTCTTAAATATGTTATTACACAGGTGCTACTACTGTTGCTGATGGGCTCAGCATTGGCCAGTGGCGGGTCTGTCTTGGAGCCATCTCACGTTGGCTCTGTTGGACATGAGGGAAGCTTCTAGCAGCTTCTCACGGAAGCCACCCCTGTAACACCCCATTCCGCCAACCTTGCCACACAATCCCAATACAAGTCTAAAAGACTATTCTAAGAGATAAATATATGAAAAAAGTCTTCTTGGTTCTTTTCAAAAACCCATTCATCTTTGATTAAAGTCTTATTTAAAAGACACACTGAAACTGGGTCACATAAAGATTTAAAATGCCAGACTGTTTTGATGAATTCTCTTAGAGGACGAAGGATTAGAAACCTGCTGTGGACAACACTACAGTCATCTATTCCATCAAGGACTGAGAAATCAAATACGCATCTACAGTGAATCCCAGGACCTGGGCAGGATCTAAAGCTCCTCCTCCAGCTTAGGGAGCGTCTGCGCTGTCTCTCCCAAGCTAAGCAAGGAGCAGTTTCCAGTCCTGAGCTTCCATAGGGAAGGACTCAGGACTGACTTTGAGGCCCTTTCATTGATCTACCCTTATAAGCAAGAAGCAGCAATAAGTCAATCGGAAGAACAAAGCTGCAAGGGACTTCTGCAGTCTAGCAAAGCTCCTGCACCAGGCAGAAAAAGTCTTGCAAAAGCCAAGAAACTTTTCATTTTTTTTTTCCTGTAAAAAATATTACAATTAAGTTCTACTGAAGGTGTTCATATCTCTGCTAAAAATGTACTAAATTGCACATTCCTAGCGAGCCATCAGTAGCGTTGGTAAATAATAAGGATCAGGTGTGATTTTCATTAGATCAACGATTCTTAATATTCACGGTACTGCTTGTCTCAGGATTGTTCCTTTTCTGGCTTTGTTGTACATAACTGAAGACAAATAGCTATTTTATGAAAAAAATCTCAACTAAAGAACATAATTTTTGCCACTTAAAAAAAAAAAATCTGGTGGGCATTTATAACCACGAAACTTACTAGCGTTCAGCAGTCCCTTCGCAAGAAAATCCTTATCCACTTACAAACTGACTCACATAGATCTCAATTACAGACTATTGTCTATTTTCAGAAAAGAACACCTCCAGTAATATTTACAAAGGAGGAGGGTGAAAGAACCCCCAAATAAACACTGAATTGCTTGTTTTCTTTGTGGTTTTGGTACTCAAAGTCAGTAAAATATGATCATTATACTTGCCTTTCTTTAATCATGTTTGTGAAATGTCAAGAGTCACACACACTTGAAGAAGCATTACAAGATACAGTCATTGAGAACTGGACTAACCCCGTCTTCTTTTTGTAGATCAGTCATATTAATGATTTGTGGCATTATTTCACACCTGACTAGCCAAAATTCTTTTCCAAATTGAGGTTCTGTCTCTATCAAAGGTTTTTATTTATCACCTACAAGAACAGTATTTCTGGGAAGTTCCTTTTTAAATGAACAGGTAAAGAGCCATCATTTAAGATAACTTTTCAGAGGACTGCTGTGCTTTTCAAGGCAGCCCTTGAACATGGATGCTCTACTGGTCTCGGCTCATTAACTAGAAAGATATAAATAATTACTACAGCAGGAAACAGACAGCAACATTTAAAACTCAATTAGTGGCAAGGCAAGCATGCAGTAGGCTGCAATACTCGACTTTCCTGTTGAATCAAAAATCTAGTAGAAGGATCATCAGCGACAACTTCTGCTGCTCTAGTTTGCTAGGATATCAGAAAATATTTCTCTGTTGTAAACTGCAACAGTAAAAGAGTTTACTGGGCAACTTAAAATACCATTTCTATTCCCTGTAGCCTCACTTAAGTTTTTCATCATTCTTACATAGCGTATTCTAATATTTGTTATTGACTGACACAGCCTTCGAGTTGCTAACCAGCACGAAGTCATTTTGTTAGCATCTGTAAAATGCAAAGCTATTTCATACAAAAGTGCATCTCGGTTTTTAAAATGCATTTTAATCCAATAAATCTCTAGAAACTGAAAAACCACAGTTTGGAATTGCTAAAGGATACATTCCTCAAACCAGAGAAATGGCATAAGCTGTGGGAGAAGGGAAGAAAGCACAAGGTGAAAGAGGAGCACCTTACGAGCTTCAGGAGGTGACTTCCCCTGTCCCTCAAGCTTCTGCCACAAACAGAATGATCATTCTGAACACAGAATGGTCATTTTCTGCATTCAGGAGGAAAAAAAGAAAAAAAGAAATCGTATTTTTCTTCCAAATCCATGCGTATCCTGAGTGAAATGTCTACAAAAATAATGCAAGTGAAAAGGTTTCTTTCTGCTACTTAGATAATTGTTACAGGAGGAAAAGAGCTACCTAAATACAAATGAAGCCAAAAAAATATTGATTTAATCACACAGTTTAAATGCCTGTTGTTGACCTGACTGTTCAGGAATGGCGACAGTGAGGGGTTCAGCGTGGCAGACGCAGACCTTGTGAGAAATTAAAGAAAGAGCAACACTAAAGAAAAAAAAAATCATGCAAAAGTACTGATAACACTTCTGAAATAAAATACAGGAACACTGATAAAATTGCTCTTAATATGTGCTTTAGAACGTCTTAATTCCTACATTTATTTCTCTCTTTTCCTTGTGCTCTGTTTTTCAGTACGTCAGGACAAAGATGGCTGAGCTACAGCAGGAGGGAAGGAAGGAAGCACGGCTTTCAAGGCCCCTGTCTGTCCTGAAGCTTGGGCTGCATCAAAACCCAGGACACCCAGAATCAATTCTCAGTCTTAAGGAGGGAACAGGTCCATACTTAAGTGACAGGCCAAGAATAATGAAGTGCAGATGTGAAAAAATTACCTTCTGAAGAGAATTCTGAGACAACAGCCGTCATCTAATAATCCACTACTGCGCTTTATTTCTTAAATCATGTAAACCAGAAAAAAAAAATCTTCCATTCTTCAAAGAAATGAGTAAACAAAACCAATGCATATTCTAAGTTAGAATCAAATTTCACGCTTAGTTCAATGCATTTTTTAGAGAAAATATGTCCTTTGTAATCACCAGTCTAATACTACCCATAAGCATGAGTCATATATAGATTCTGAATCCAAGATAAAAAGAGTTCTCCCTTCTGGCTTTCTGTTTATTATTAGAGAGGTTTATTTCCACAGAAAACAAACCAAAAGAGAAGCATGCCATTCTTTCCATTGAAAACTACCATGAAAACAAAGTGGAAAATAGCAGCTTCACAACACAAAAAAAGTCATATGAGTTTGCAAAACATCATGAAAGTTTAATCACCTCTCCAAGCCTTCAAACTCTGCTGGGGTCCTCCACATTTTGCAGTTTACCTACCAAGAAGAGCTGCATCAGCTCAGACTGTGATTTGGCATGAGTCAGGGCAAGAGTCATCATGAAGGCCTTGTCATCAAGAAGGCATCATCCTCACTTTCGCTAGGCAAAAGTTAGCGTCACGGGTCGTACATCGAGGGTGGCACTGCACCAGCTGCTGTGGAGCCAGGTCATCCTGCCTCGTGCTGCCAGGCTGAGCAAGGACCAGAACAGATGGCCAAGTAGGTTCAGGTACCGCTGAAGAATGGCTGATGGCTGGCAGTTGGTGGTATTCCTTCCCAGATACTATCTGCATCTCCTTTGGTTTTTTTGTTTAAAAAAAATAAAAATACTTCTATAGGCAAAATTTTGTGCCGTTAGTTTCTCAATGTGTAGTACTTGCAATGCTGAAGAGCTGTTAAACGTTAGGTGGATATTCTACAAATAAAGTAAGGTAGTATCTGCTGGCAGCACTTCAAATTCATTTTTAAGGATTGTAAAGGACAGTATCAATAGAGTGCAGGGGTTGGCACCACGCTATGCTGAGTAGCCACAGTTACATTAGTCACTAAATTAAGCAGTTTTACAGCCTATAATACAATATGCTCGACCCTCACCTCAGAAACTCATGCCAGTTCTTTCTCTCGCCTTCTCAATTTGGCTTTATTTGATTTTTCCACTCAAACCCCAATTCTGTTTCTCTGCACCTTCAGGAAAACAGTTCCTGCTGTATTATGTGCAGAGAGGGCAAGCCTGATGTTAATACTACAGGCATGGGAACACATCTGATAGACACATCCAACAGATAGAAATCGGAACACGTCCGATAGACACATTATTTGAAAAGGATTTATAGCATTCCCAGCTGAAAAGAAACAACATAAACCAGAAGTTACAAAATCTAAACAAAACCTGTTTTCAAGCTGCCTGGGCATGAACAAGAATTAAGGAAGACATCGAGAGTACACATATTTTTACAACTAATTTCCAACAAATGTCATTAGATGTTTATCCTTCACCTCATCTGTTCATCTCAAGGGTTTGCCTTTGGCAGGGTAACAGCAAAAACGAACAAAATGAAGAGGAAAAAATCCGCCAAATCCAAGCCTATAGTCACTTACATCAACTTTTGTTTAGAGAGCAGAAGTCCACAGCTCAAAATAAAATCTACTGTGTAGCATAATAAACTGACTTTAGAACAGCAATATTATTTTACTTGGAATAGTATTGATTACAGTGGGGATGTCTAAAACTCCCAGAGGAGGTGTTATAAGAAACATCTATAGATTTGAAATAATAGTCACTTACATCAACTTTTGTTTAGAGAGCAGAAGTCCACAGCTCAAAATAAAATCTACTGTGTAGCATAATAAACTGACTTTAGAACAGCAATATTATTTTACTTGGAATAGTATTGATTACAGTGGGGATGACAAACTCCCAGAGGAGGTGCTATAAGAAACATCTATAGGTTTGAAATAAAGGAAATGAAAGATCCATAAGGTGAGACTATTTTCATGAAGTAAAGCCTTAACATCATCAGAGGCATAATCCATAAAGGATTAAGTATAATTAAGTAGTAACCACGATCTTGTCAAGATCTTGTCCTTCTTGTCACTAACCAAGATCTTGTCCTTCTTGTCAGTACAAGAAGGACATCGAGGTGCTGGAGCGTGTCCAGAGGAGGGCAACGAAGTTGGTGAAGGGTCTAGAGCACAAGCCTTATGAGGAGCAGCTGAGGGAGCTGGGGGTGTTTAGTCTGGAGAAAAGGAGGCTGAGGGGAGACCTTATTGCTCTCTACAACTACCTGAAAGGAGGTTGTAGCGAGGTGGGGGTTGGTCTCTTCTCCCTAGTAACGAGTGACAGAACGAGAGGAAACAGCCTCAAGCTGCGCCAGGGGAGGTTTAGGTTAGATATTAGGAAAAACTTCTTCACCGAAAGGGTGGTCAGGCATTGGAACAGGCTGCCCAGGGAAGTGGTTGAATCTCCATCCCTGAAGGTGTTTAAAGAACGGAGAGATGCGGTGCTTGAGGGCATGGTATAGATGGACTTGGCAGTGATGGGTTAATGGTTGGACTCGATGACCTTAAGGGTCTTTTCCAACCTTGACAATTCTATGATTCTAAGATGAGCTGTTACAAATCAAAGAGGAACCAGGAGACTATAATTAAATGGAGAGCTCACAGGAAGGAACATCCTCCTCCTCCTCACATCTCCTTTGTCTGGCCATTGTGCCTCAGACATTCTAGTCCATGGATGGACATCCAAGCCATATTAGAGATTAACAGCAGTTGACCTGCAGGAATAGGGAAACTCCCTGAAAACCAAGGTAAATTTGCCCACATGAAGCTCTAGGCTCTGCAATCAAGCTAACGCAGGTGTCCATGCTAATCTGTTCAGCAAATGACTTCTGGTTTCTCTACAGATCACTGCAACTGCAGGTAGGAAGAAAAAGATTTCCAGGTACAAGCTTTCATTCAGCAGGTGAGGAGGGCCATACTGAGGGAAGGATCTACCTGGAGTAATATTTTGGTTTCATTCCTACACAAAGTTTAAGCCCATGGTCCAGAGCAGACTGCCAGCAAACTGACAAGCACCAAACAAACATAAAAGCAATGCCTGGAGGTGTTCCCCCTTGTCTTATGAAATACCCCAATAATGCCAGCTTTATGCAAATCTGGACAGTGTTGCTGAATGGTGTATTGCCCTTTGCAGCTCACATCGCTCTCAACAAAAATCTCTTATCGCACATTCTGGGAGATGGAGAAGAATCCCATTAGCATCTCTATTAAAAGGGTTTTGAAATCAAATCATGTTAACAAGCATGAAACATCAACCACAAAACACATCTAAAAAGCTTTTGGTTTCCCAGGAGAGTTTTGGCACTTTTTTCTTGCTATTTTCCTTAACAGCAAATGAAATAATAATAACAAATGGTTCTGGTAATTAAATGCCTCCACATGTTTCTGGAGGCGTTCATGTCTTTGCAGTTACATACAAGTAAAATAACTGTATGGTATGCCACAGCAGATTTTATTCTTCAAGAGCATTCCTTATGTACTTCCTCAGGAAAGAAAATGATTAAGTCAGTAGATGTAATAGATCTCAACATTTCTCTGTCATCGGGATCGTGCCAAACCATAAAGACACTCACACAACATGAATTGTTATATATTAAACTAAACTCTCCTACATTAAAGAAAAAAAAAAAAAGCTGTAAATAAAAAAGCTATTCCTTACCTAATGATATTTGCTAACTATAAATCTCTTGAAGCATAAAGAAATCTCAGCAATTCCTTACTCGCTTTGAAGACTTAACCCATGTCTTCATTTCTGGATGGATTCTTCAAGAGGGCTGAGTAGGTTATGCTGGCTTTGCAAAATAAGAGCTAAAAGATTCAACAAAAGGTCGCAAAAGGCAGCACGTTGCCTCATGACTCCAGGTGACTAGACAGGCCACCATGAATGACATGAAAATTTTAAGTACCAAACATTTCTTCTTCCCTAATATTAGGGCAAAAAAAGTCTCCATGACCTTATTATGATGCTGAGAAGTCATAAGAGGAGAAGATAACCTTAACCTGTTTTCATTAACTTTCAGAGTCTAGAAACATGCAATGACTTTGGAAACCTTATAAAACTAACGAAAATGCTTCAGAAATATCAGTGTCCATCTTCTTGCTTCTCTTAATTAAAAGTAAGCAATCTTGTAATGGAGTTTCTCTTCTATTTTCTATTTTACCAAACTCACCAAATTAGCTACCGGAACTGTAATTTACTCCATACATACTACTGCATGGGTTGCAGAAAGCTGACTACCTTCCAAGCTATTACGACTCCGCATATTTCTGGTTCACGAACAGACATGTGGTGCTAAAATCAAAAGAGCACAGCACACTTTTGCAGAAATGAATCTACATCTCCTTCAAATCAGCTCCCTGCAATTCAGTCCTCCAATACGGAATAGCAAGGTTTATAACCTCAGCGGGAGGTTATGTTAATAGCACTGCATTTCCCACACGGGAAGAGTAGCTGTAAGAACAAATGCATTAGCAGATCCAAAACATGCAATTATGGGTTTGAAAAGGATAACAAAGTGTTAAATGATCTTAATGGAAAAAAATAAAAATCATTTCACACCGATGTTTGTTGAATGATCCACAAGAAAGAC
>KL259953.1:0-10231 GCA_000699545.1 Podiceps cristatus | reverse complement strand
CAGTAATGCTGTAGCCAGCTTTGTGCTGGACCAACCCAACGGCCAAACTCCTACTTATACACCTTTCTTCCCTAACTCTACAATCTGTGACCAACATTGCCCTCTGCATCCCATCCCTATTTGAGACACCAGCTGTGTCCAAGCAACAAAAGAGAAATTGCACAAGTGTATTCACTGAAAACAGACAATATGATCAAGTAGTCAGTGCAAAATTGCTGGGTTATCCCCCCTCAATATCATAGAATGATAGAATTGTCAAGGTTGGAAAAGACCCTTAAGATCATCGAGTCCAACCGTTAACCCATCACTGCCAAGTCCATCTATACCATGCCCTCAAGCACCGCATTTCTCCATTCTTTAAATACCTTCAGGAATATCTGCCTTAACAAGGAGAGACAGATCAGGAGGACAAAGCCTGTAAGAGGTAGCATTGCATGAATTCTAAAACTCAAGGTAAGAAACCTGTAATTCACACAACTATTTACAAGCACAGATGTGGTTAAGCTCCAGTACCCAACCTCACCATGAAAAAACATGTATGCACAGAAAGCTTTAATCATATAGGGAACATAAGATGGAATTGCAGACGCATAAATTGCTTTTGCAGGGCATTAAGAAACAGGTTTGCCTTCTCTCTCATTCCTTTTGGGTGCCAAGGCTCTCCCTGTCACATGACGTAACACAGCTGACTGTGCCTACAGCTTTATGGCTCTGCATAACTTGGCTTCATTTAGGTTCTTCCCTACGCGCTGTTTTGCCCCGCAGAGCAGGACTGCGGGAGTCGGTATTGCACTACCTGCAGAACTGCCAATACATTTACTAATCAAACACTGCGCCTTAAGTTACAGCCTTATATCCACAATAGGAATAGAAACAGAAAGAACAACTACACACCATGACCCAAACGAAAACCACAAATAAATAATTTCTAAAATGATAGAGGATTCAATCTTTCTCCCACGGGCGATCATCAAAGCCAGCGATGTGCTCTTTCTGCAACGAAGACTAATGGTTCCCTGGTCAAGGGAGGTGATCCTTCCCCTCTACTCAGCACTGGTGAGGCCACGCCTGGAGTCTTGTGTCCAGTTCTGGGGCCCCCAGTATAAGACAGACATGGACATACTGGAGAGAGTCCAGAAAAGGGCTGCAAAGATCAGTAAGGGGATGACCATTTCTCCTATGAGAAAAGGCTGAGAGAGCTGAGACTCTTCAGCCTGGAGAAGAGAAGGCTCTTTCCAGTGGTGCCCAGTGACAGGCAAGAGGCAACTGACACAAACTGAAACACAGGACATTCCCTCTGAACTTCAGGGAGCATATTTTCACTGCAAGGGTAACCAAGCACTGGCACGGGTTGCCCAGGGAGATTGTGGAGTCTCCAACCTTGGAGATATTCAAAAGCCATCCAGACATGGCCCTGGGGAACTGGCTCTTGGTGGCCCTGCTTAAGCAGGGAGGGGTGGGGACCAGATGACCTTCAGGGGTCCCTTCCAACCTCAACCATTTGGTGATAACGTGTCCTTGGTGAGTGTCATTTAAAAGGAAGCATTTTTTCATATGATGCTCAAAACATCCTAGAAATCCCTAAAATGTTGTGTCTCAAGCCGTCATAAAAGTTCTCCCATTTGCTCCAGAAATATTGTACAGCTGTAATATCTCAGGTGCATAACATCTGGCAGCCACAAGCCTTCTAATTCCTGGCCATCAGTTCCTTTGGTCTCTGAAAATAGCATGCTACTGTCATCACAGCTTTGGCTCAAGAAAAAGTTTTACTAGTTATGGTACTGGAGACTAAGTACCATACGCTCAGGAAAAAAAGAAAAAACAAAGCAAGTGTCAGGAAATCTTTAGCAGCATGTATTAATTCTGGTGAATTAATAGCAGCAGCTACACTGAAGCACAATAAAGAAGTTGTTCCTCTTTCTTTCTTATATGCCTGCTACGAGTTACATGTATACATGCCCCCTGAAAATACTAAAAGCTCGCTTTACCTCAGTTTTACTAATAAAAACCACATGCAAAATCATTGCTTGTATCTTGAAGGCTGACAGGGTCCAAAAAGTGCACTGACAGCACCCTCTTAGCAGTAGGGCATAGCTGCTACCCAAAGCCTCAACATGCCTGCATCCAGTTGGTTGCTAATGGTTCATCAGTTAATGGTTCATTAGGATGGCCAAAGTTCAGCTGGCGAGAGTCCAGATGGACAGCAAAAGCCACTTCTTCCAAACACGCAGCAAAGAGGTCTCCTGTTTGCACGCTGCTGCAAATGTCTCGGGATGGGCTCTTTTAATATCTGCAGAGAACAGCCCCTGGTCATCCCCAAATGTTTGTAACCCCAGTGCTCCAGCCCATCCCGGGTTTGATGCATACTCTGATGCTGCCAACCAGCACTTAACACATCGGAGAGGCTTTGCCCAGGAAGCTGACTACAACTCTCAACAGATGGTTGTCCCTTTTAACCTTATTTTCCTTTTGATGCAACTTCAGTCAAGACACATTGGTGCTGACATTACTGTCAAAGCTGCATGACAAGCTCCCTCGGAGCACATCAGCCATTCAGCATGACATGCCCATGTTGCGGTTTGACCCTGGCTGGATGCCAGGTGCCCACCAAAGCCACTTGACCACTGCCTTCCTCAACTGGACAGGGGAGAGAAAATATAATGAAAGGCTAATGGGTCAAGATAAGGATGGGAAGAGATCACTCAGCATTTACTGTCACTGCAAAACAGACTCTTAAGAAAACCTTAAAAACACCTTCCCCCCACCCCTCCTTTCTTCTGGTCTTAACTTTACTCCCAATTTCCTCTACCTTTCCCCTCCCAACAGCACAGGGGGGGAATGGGGGTTACAGTCAGTCCATCACACATTCTTTCTGTTGCTTCTTCCTCCTCAGGGGACGCCTCACACTCTTCCCCTGCTCCAGCATGGAGTCTCTCCCACAGGAGACAGTCCTTCACCAACTGTCCCGGCGTAGGTCCCTTCCACACGGGGTGCCGCCGTCTCCAGCGTGGGTCCGCCACAACCTGCTCCAGCCTGGGCTCCTCTCTCCACAGGGTCACAGGCCCTGCCAGGAGCCTGCTCCAGCATGGGCTTCCCACAGGGTCACAGCCTCCTCCGGGCATCCGTCTGCTCTGGCGTGGGGTCTTCCATGGGCTGCAGGTGGGTGTCTGCTCCTCTGGGGGCCTCCATGGGCACAGCCGGTCTCGCCATTTTCTGCACCGTGGGCTGCAGGGGAATCTCCGCTCTCCCTCCTTCTTCCCTGACCTTGGTGTCTGTAGAGTTGTTTTCCTCATGTATTCTCACTCCTCTCTCTGCATCTGCAATTGCTGTTGTGCAGTAACTGTTCCACCTTCTTAAATATCCCAGAGGCACGGCACTACCACCGTCGCTGATGGGCTCGGCTTTGGCCAGTGGCGGGTCTCTCTTGGAGATAGCTGGCATTGGCTATATTGGACATAGGGGAAACTTCTAGCAGCTTTTCACGGATGCCACCTCACTAGCCCCCCTGCTACCAAAACTTTGCCACACATACCTGATACAGGCCACCAGACAGACACAGGGCAAACATCTGCACAACAGCCAAGTACTGGCCCATACCGCCTGGCAAGGGAGAGTACCGTTTGCCGGCAACAGTCTGTTACCTATTTGACAAGAGTGCAGCTACACAATATGAATCAGACACCTCTGTAGGTGATTCAAGAGAGGAATTATAGGTTGGTTTGGTTTTTTTGACATCAACAGCCAGGCAAGGAATTGCAGAGACTCTTCACCTCCACTCTGCATGACGTCTCCCACAGCGAGAGCCACCCCACCTTGCAGATGACCTCTCAGCAGCAGTAAGCAGCATGGGCCATCCACCCACAATGCTGAGCTCACGCTTTAAAAGAAGCTTAATCCTTCTAGAAACAAGCTTGCACTGAAATACAGAACTTATAAGAGACACCTGCTCCATACCATTTAGTACAAAGACATGGAAATATTCTTGCCAAAAAAATCCAACGCTTTCCGTAGCTAACACAATGCTATTTTAAACACTGTTGTTTGGTTAGACTTGCTGGGTAATGTGCAATTAGGCATACTGGCCTTTTAGCACAGGTAAAATCATGGATGAGGGATTCTTCTCCTGGCATTTCAGTTACTGTTTGCAGTAAATATCATGCCTGTCTCTCAAAAAGACCTAATTCATAGCTGTATCAGGTAAAGGGGCATCCTACCCTAGCGACAAGCTACTGACATTCTGGGGCATGCCCGCAATCTCAACTAGATGTCCAGGATGTAAATCATACTCCTCAAAGTATGTGTTACCAATGGCCAAACATTTGTATGCTCCTTAGATAGTTTTCCCGAGAACAGCGTGTTTTATTGTTTCGGTTTCAAGAGACTCGCCATAAATATTTGGTGTACATATCCTAACGCAGTAACACAGTGTGCACTAACAATTAGGATGAGAGAATGATGTAAACCAATATTCTAAAAAGAGCAAGCCTATTTTTCCATGACATTCTGAAATCTCTCAAGTCAATTTTAAATTCATGCATTTTGTTGAGAGAGATCATTGTCAGGTTCCCCACTCGTCCCTTTCTTTAAAAAAAAAAAAATAATTAAAAGAACACTTAGTTTATATTGAGAATCTCACTTTAGATAATGAAAACCTAAATTTAACAAACACATCTTCATCTTCTTCATTTCTTCATATATATTTTATCTAGAAATAAAACTAAATTTGCTCTATTCTTTTGTTTCTCTTAACCTAGATTGCAGATGCTTTTTCAGAAATCTAACCTATTTGGACACAAGTAAAAACCACCATCTTCAATAACGGCCTCTTAAGGGGGAAAAAAAAAGTTTGAAGGCACACATTAAAACTAGGAGTCTCAATTATGCACTGTCAGTCATTCCAGTAGCTTCCTACTATGGTATGTATTTAGAGAGAGAGCCGGAACTAATTTCTCCATTAATTCAATATTTAAGATTTCTGTAATCCCCATATGTAGTTCTTCAGCCTGTTCTCCCTTCACACTTCTCTTTCTTCACTTCCCTGGCTGTACCAGCTGCAGCAGACTACCTTGCAAAAGTTACCTCAAATATCCTTAGAGACAAAATGGTCATAAGGTCCATACTATAATCTTCACATCATCCTCAAGATACTGCTTATGTTGCACCTCTAGATCTAAAATCTGATTGAGACAGTTGAAACATTTGTAAATCAAAAAAGGTGCAAAAATCATGGCAGAAATGCTTAAAAAATATTTTATAGAAAATATGAAATTAAATTGTTACATATACGCTAAGAATTATCTTTTTGCTGGCTCCATACTACTGTTTGTTTATCCTTCTCTTTCATGCAATGATGTAAAAGTAGAGTTTCCTCTTCTGTGACATGGTCAGCAGCACAAATTACTACAGTCTTGCAACTGAACCTGAAAAAAATTGCTTAACTACTACTGCTCTATAAATGTATTTAGCGTGATACAAACCCAGTACACCCAGCTGAAGCAACCAGCCCCTCGCTGTTCTGTCTGAATGTCTGGGCATCAACAGCCCAACTCAGGTAGAAACTTGAAGTTCACAGGACTCATCTGATACATAAGGGCTGCTCTTTCCCAAGGCTGGGAGACAGAGTCAAGGGTCTTCCTGAGACTGGACGCATTATGTGACACATGGACTTTATTTTGTTATGTAAGCTCAACATCACCATCAGCTGTTATTTAATGTAAATGAAAGACACAGAAAACATGAAGGCTTGAACCCCCTTTTCTTGTCCTTCATGACTTTTAAAGCACAATTTCTGTCGCTTCTCAAGAAACATTGACAGACTGTATATGTACATGTGCTTTAGGCTACCTCTTTCAGTCTTCCGTTTTCCTCCTCTCTCCCTCTCTTTATAATCTGAGAAAAGATGTCAAGTGGTATGAAATGAAACACATTCTTATTCTCCTTTGGAACAAGCAAAGCCATACCATAAAACACCACTTCCCCAATGCCCACATAATCATAAGTTCAAAGCAAAGGCCAAAGTCACTTTAAAAACACATTCAAGAACAAGAGCAACACAAAGAGAAGAGTTTGTAATCCTTTCTTTAGAAGGATTAAATGTTGTTTGCATTAAAAAAAGGGTATCTTCACTCTTGGCTGGTAAAGAAAACTGGAATATATAAGCACCGTCATTTCTTTTTATCCAATGCACCTGCACCAAAATTTGAGAGTACAAAAAGAATTTCACCTCAAATGCTGTTTAGCTCAAATCCTTACATTGATTACTTAGCATCAATTGTGATACACAAACAAAAAAACCCCAACAACAACAACACCTACACCAACAAAAGGGACAAGAATGAGTGAGACAGTGATTTGTGAAGCAGAAACTGTTTTTTACTAAATGATTGCAGAGAGCTTGGCATAATGGTACTGCAATCCGATTAGCATGGCTCTCTACTACTTTTATTAAATAATAATTTACAGTAAAGAACCCTCAGATGACAGAGATTAAAATAATTCAATATTACAGTAAATTCAAGTGGTGCTAAATACATGGCCAAATTTAATTATTAGAGGAGATTCTAGCATATATGTTAATTGATCATCAGGACTGTCCCTCTCTGAATTAACTGCTCCATGTCAGCTGTGCATATACATTGTACCAGGGACACTAACCCCTATCACTTCATCTCCATTTCTGCTGTCTCACTGACGTAGTGACACATCCAAACGCCTAGCAACAACCTTCCTATGCAATGGACAGACAGATAAAATGAAGCCCACTCATCAGCCCAAGCCCTCCTCTCCTTCACACGTAGCCACAGAGGGTGGGCAATGCAGAACCCCACTCCGCGCACCAGTTAAAGGTTTTTGCAAAAGGAGAAACCGGTCATCTCACTGCACGTACAAAAAGCCCCCAAGGAAGAGGCTGTTTTTTCAGCGTTGCGTTTGGCCCCACAACCACTTGCCTTTCACCAGTGCCATCTGCAGTCACATAAACAGGACACCATCGGCAAAGCTTTGACCAGAGTCCCACGTAACATTGACAGATAGTTGGACTCAGGTCCCCGAGTCCAACTGCAGAAGGAAATATATTGGCACCTGCTCTCTCCTGAGTGTTTTAGCATAGGAGCAAGGAAAAAGTCTTATTCTAAACAAGACAACAAAAACTCGGATTCTTCTTGAGAGTTTCACACGTACATGAGCAAAAGGAAGCATAAAAGCAAAATATAAAAAATCACCCCAAGTAGAAGGCAACCCGTGTTTATAAGTTAATTATATTCTTTCAACCATCAGCTGCTTGAAAAGGACAACCGCATTGATCAAAGCACTCTGTTACACACCAGAATTACTGCAAACCAGAATTAATTCAAAAGGAAAAACACCTCACTCATCTGAAATTTTAGAATGGAAGAACATCTGTTAATCCTGTGAAGAACTGATGTAATGCAGCCGTTCAAGAATCCTCTCCAGACAGGGATGCTGCAAGACACATTCCTTCTCTCTTTCATTCCCAGTTGGGTTTCCATCCACTGCCAGACTTTCATCAAACTTAGCTACTGAATTAACACACTTGCCTGCCTTTGTAGCCTATTCTTTGCGATGCAAACCCATCCCTCCTTTTGGACGGGACATGGTAAGCCTCCGAAGGACAAGCAAGATGCAGATGTGCTGAAGGAGATGAAAGAGGCAGCTCACACAAGCAAGCCCAAATTTCTTATGTAGAGGTCTTTCAAGTTGTGCTTGTAGGTCTGCTAAAGAGACAGGAAATCTCCTCGAAGGCCAAAGAAAAAGATGCTTCCATGCTGAGAAGGGAACCACCATCATTTTGATACAAGGCACAGTTACATTATCTGCAGGAAATTCTGCAGTTTAAAGAGCATAACGGAAAGGAGAGGAAAGAAATTCCTCAAATAAATGAATGTGTGACTGTAAAAATGATGGGCTGCTGCCTTCAGAGAAGGGGAAAAAGTGGAGAACACAAGATTTACAGGGTTTGCTCTAAGGCTGGGAACAGAATTATTCCTTCTACATCTATTTGCATGCCAGATGCTCAGCAAGCAATGTATTTATGGGTTTATTACAGAAAAGGGACCATGGCTTTTGAAAGCAGTCGCCTTTCCTCACTGTACTGTTTAGCAACTCAAAAGCAGGGAATTAATTTCAAGCACAATTATATATTTAGAATCCATTCTTGCCTGCTGCCATTCAAGTATTTCTTTGTGTTCCCCAAGAAATAATCCAGTAAATTATGTTCTGCCCTACTTTGACCCATGACTACTTTCCGTCCATGAATACGGGGTTGTTTCTGTTCTACTTTTAAGGGAAGCTCAGGCAGCAGATTGTCCTGCATGGTCTGGCACCATTAGATTGCACTCGGCAATTCTGCATTTCACTCTCCTGGAGAGAACCATCTGCTCTACAGGTTTTACTTGCTGAACCCCTGGGTAGAAGCAACTTCATTAAAACAATTTTTTTAAGAGTACTTTTGCACAGTACTTCCACCTACTTAGGATGTACATGCATAAAAAAATACTCTGTGCTTTTAAAAATACATTTCATATACACTTTCTAGTTACTACAATATCTAGTCATCAAGGAGTTCTTGATTTTATTATTTTGTTTCAATTTAGTGCCTTAAGCTTCTGCAGAAATTTGATGGATCCTTTCACATCAGCACCACTGACTTCTTGTTGGAGCAGATAAGATACCTAGAAAATATATATGAAGGCTCTAAATTAATTTAAAATTCATAAAGAATAGTCAATAGGGAAGTCTGAACAGGTAAACGGAATAATTACATCAAAGAGAAGGAATAAAAAATGAACTTTTTTTTGTTTTTAGTTGAAAAACATGAACAGCATATAAAAGTGGGAAGTGCCTCATTAATCCAGTCAGCATGTATGAGCGGGGAGCTTTTCAAAACCTTTTCACATCTGCCTGATTCTGTCCCTTGGAAATCCTTTTCCATTTCTGCAGGATGAAACAAAGACCTAGGCAGAGTACTTTCCAAAAGCCTTAGGCTACAACCAGCCGCTGCACACATCATTATACACAAATCCTTGAGGTAGGGAAGGGTATGAGGAAATTAACTCAGTCTTCAAATCCTACCATTTGCTTGGGTGTTGTTTCCTGGGAGTTCATAATCCTTTCCAATTTACCTTTTTAACTCCTGAAATCTTCTGTTTTCCACTACCATTATTATTTGTATCACTTGGTTTACACTGTACTTCTCTGAATTATAAATAAGAAAACTACACGTTTCATCCGTGTCCTGTTCCCGTTACACCTTTATAGAGTACTCCATGTGAGCAAGCTACTGTCAAAACCTTTCTGACAGACATCAAATGAAGATGAACAAGGCATCACAGCTCGACCTGCTCCAAGAGAATACAAAAGACCATACCACACAATTTTCAAGGTTTTGTTAAATACGGGGTTTTTAAGTCTTTGGTGCAAAGACTAGAGCAACATATCTAGCCACGCTATAGAGAAAACGTGTCCTGCTATTCCCAGAAGTGTGCATTTCTTTCAAATTCATTTCCACTGCAGCATCTGAACCAGGCCATTCTTTAGCTCTTCTTCATCTCTGCTGGCAAGAAACAGCAGCCCAAATGAACAGAACTAATAAAATATAGGTAGATACATACTATGACAAACACAATCAAAAGCAGTGGTTAAATACCACTGAGGGTTCCCCTGTTCTGAAGTGACTATACCAACATTGCAAAATAGTATTTGCCGTCTCTGACTGTGCTTGACCCCAATGCTAAGAGTAATAGCAACACACTGAAGAGCAATACCACTAGGCATGTTTAGACTAAGAATAAACACATTGGCCTGTGTTCTTCCCAGGTCACTTGCACAAACAAAATAATGTTTTGCTCTTTAGACGTAGCTTTCATTAGAGAAGTTCCAATTTGTTTGTGAACCAATAAATGAAGTTACCCAGTGATTACTATGCACCCACTCTTTTGCTCTTTCCCCAGAAACCATTGTGTGAAGATGCAGTGTCACTGGCACAATCACAGCAGCTATCAGCCATCGTACCCCGCTGCAGCCCCTGGAGCTCATGGCTTACAACTCAACCGTGCTTCCGCAGGCTTAATTCAGCCTAGCAGAAATAACTGTTTTCTTCTCCTTCTGGAGAAAATCCAGTGGCAAAAAAAAAAAAAAAATCATGACAAGCAAGGTGTTCAGTAGAGCTACAGCCACCCTGAATTGAACCTCATGAGGTTCAACAAGGCCAAGT
>KL259951.1:16808-28364 GCA_000699545.1 Podiceps cristatus | reverse complement strand
GATGCTACGATGATGCTACGATGATGCTACGCACAGGGGTGAGATTGAGTGGTTTGGCGTTCCCCGGGTCTTCCTTTTTTTTTTTTCCTTTTTAAAAATGGGGGTTATGTTTCCACCTTTCCAGTCAGTGGAAACTTCACCGGACTGCCATGACTTCTCAAGTGTAATGGATAGTGGTTTAGCAACTTCATCCACCAGTTCCCTCAGGACCCACAGATGCACCTCATCAGGTCCCATGGACTTGTACACTTCCAGATTCCTTAGATAGCCTCGAACCTGATGTTCTCCTACAGTGGGCAGTTCTTCGTTCTCCCAGTCCCTGCCCTTGCCTTCTGCACCTGGGTGGTGTGGCTTAGAGCACTTGCCAGTGAAGACTAAGACAAAAAAGTCATTGAGTACCTCAGCCTTCTCCATATCCTGGGTATCCAGATCTCCTGTTTCCTTCTGGAGAGGGCCCACATTTTCCCTAGTCTTCCTTTTATCACTGATGTACCTATAGAAGTTTTTCTAGTTATCCTTGATGTCCCTGGCCAGACATTCTGTCAGGGTGTTAGCTTTTCTAACCTGATCCCTGGCTGCTCAGACAATTTCTTGGTATTCCTCCCAGGCTACCTGCCTTTTCTTCCACCCTCCATAGGCTTCAGGAATGGCATGCCGTCCATGAAGTGTAGGACTGGGAGCATGTTGTGGGAGAAGCACAGTAACAAACATTCAAGGCTTGCATCATGAGGCAAGGAAGGAAAAACAAGGTAGGAAGGGAGAATTCATAATGGAAAAAGCAATGTTAACCTGTCAAAGTTAGCTTATAAGGAGTGATTTTTAAAATACAATGGCAAATAGAACTGCCACAGTAAAGTACAAGATTTCTCACTCTGTGTAGGAGGTTTCCATGCTACGTTGAAACACTGTTTGAATTGTATGAGATGATAGCCTTGGTACTGCATGTGTGGAGGGGTTCCCCTAGGCTGTGTTGATCAGACTGATATGAGATGGAGGAGGCCTGTACAGATTTAAATGGGTACTAATTTCTGGGAGTCATAACTCAGCTTGTGAGCTGTGTGACTAGGACTTTAGAATGGCTTGATGATAAGACAAGAGAAAGACAAACCATGATACAGCTCTAATTTATGCTAGCGTTACATTAGTAAGTCAACTGACAGTGTGGAATTAGTCCTGAATTTTTGTGATGTAAGATGAGAACTAAGAACAGTTCCTGTGCTTGAAATTTGGGCTTCCATACTCCATCAATTTGTATCACAAAGACTACATTATTCAGGCACGAGTTGTTTCATATTTAATATCATATTACATATGTCCCTTGATGAACAAAGGACTGTAATGTAATTGGGTTCAACCGTCAGGTTAAACCCTCAAGAGAACAGAGTTCAAGCTGTTAATAAATTGCTGCAGAATTCCGACATAAAATTGAAGGTTGGGAATTCCATCTGTTGTTTTAATAGAGATAGAGAATGATTACTTAAATATTTTTAGAAGGGTTTGGCTGAGTAATAATGAAAGAGATGTGATAGGATGGTATTTACAAGCCTCTGAGCTACTGACTCACTCTGATGTCATAAGACAAATAATGGGAAACTATTAAAAAAACCCTTCAATTTTTCTTTTCTCAGTCTACTTTCAAGCTTCCCCAAAAATTCTTCATCCTGGAATGAGACATAGCATTAAAAAATTCTGAAGTTGACATGGCCTCAACTTCATTTATGGAGGCATTATTGCTATAATATTGTGAGGTCCAACCTTGAGCTAAGTGCCTCTAGTCTGAAACATCTTGCTCTGAAGAGCTATTCAACACAGTTTTATTGGATGGTGTTGCAGTCATTGGTGATGGAATGAAGAAAATAAGTGATGATTGGCTTCTTTGAAGCTGAATGGTAGGAACTGGATAGAGAAGGAGCAATAATGGGGTGAGCAAGCAGAAGAACTTGTGGAATAAGAGAAAAGAAAATAATCTTCACTAGAGAACATATGATTTGGACTTTTTTATTCTCAGAATGATCCAAAGACTAAATTTGTGCTCAATTCAGTTTTTAAAGAGTAGAGTACTACTTAATATGCAATACAGAAACTAGAGATGCTGCATATAGAGTTGAGGATTGGGTGAGGACTTGGAAGGCCGATCATGTTCTTTTCCCCAAGACTTTTCTGTGTAAGATGCTGTCACTGAAGTGATTGGAGCACTCTGCCAAGGCGGTGGTGAATTCTGACCCCCTCTATTCCGGTTAAGCTCTTCCTTTTGGTGACAGCACCAGCTGCGCAGCAGTGTGGCCTGGAGACTGAAGGAATATTGGCTGTGATGGCCAAAAGCAGTTTACCTTTTTGGCCATGACCAGAGTGCCTTTGCTTACTGCTGGATTAAATCTCAGGCAGGCAGCAGAGGATATTGCCCATCAAGACTTTGAATGCTAGCTTCATTATGAAATATAAGCCTGCTTCCTAGGTGAGAGGGTGTCAAGATTTCTTTCAATTAAAATCAAATTCATGTTTCTGTGCCAGGATGTACAACATTTTTGCATAACAGAAGGCTTCTTTGTTGAAGTATATTCAAAGACTTAACAGTGTGAGGTTTAAAAATACATCATATTGAATTTTTTAAAACCATCCCATTTTTGTAACTGGGTCATCTATCCATTAATTCATATCCCTTATTGCTAAGATATATTAAAATAGATTTTTTTTATAGCATTAATCTTCTGTAATATGAATCTTTTTGCTTCCAAAATAAAACCCATTAAGCATTTGTTGGTTCATACAAAAATACAATTATCTGATAGCCTGATTAGATATTATTTAATCTGATAATGGTGCACCAGGGGCTAGAGGAAGACTTAAACATGGAAGAATTGCTCTGTTAAATAACAGTTAATTTATCCTCTTGAATCTATCCTTAAATAGACATCCCACTTCCTTGGCAGCATTTTTAGGAACAGATTAATGAAATCTGGGGAATAATTTGCATATGCAAATTATATATGCAGTTACTTTTTTTGTAGTCACAGGAAACATAGGTAACAATACAACAGCCTTCAAGTTTTTGCCAAAAAGTAAATGTATCCTGTTGCATTTGGTATGTTAACAGACTCATCTTCAGCTCCTCATGTCCAGAAGCGATGAGCAAGGATGGCAAAGAAATTCAGGACAGAGGCAGTGCTGTTGGGGATTGTGCTCCATATGCAAACTCCTCCCCCATCCCCCTTGCCTGGTCAGGCTGTGAAACTGTGAGCACAGGACCTTTCTCCCCTGTGTGCTTATGGAGGTGCTGATACAGCCGGGCTCCACCTCTGAGTCCCAGGAGGCTGTAAACATGGACCAAAAGCACCAGAGAAAAGCCCGCCATCATCCTGGCTAGGCACCAGCTCAGGGAGGGAAGGCCAGGGAAGAGGTGGGAAATGGAGCGGCTGGGGCTGCTGTGGCGCAGGGCTGGGACGGGTGCCATGCGCCGCAGGGGAACGTGCAGCTGCAGCAGCAGCACGGAAGATCTTGAGGAGAAGTGTTGCAGCTTTTTTTTTTCTGTGCTGGAGAAGTGACCCTAAAGCAGGAGCTCTGAGAAGTGTCAGTGCAATTTTTGGTTACTGTTGTAACTTGCAGTCCTTGCAGGGAGAAGTTGCTGTGGTGGAGTGGGTTGGGACTGGTGTTTGTCACCAGGGGCTGTGACAAAGGCGTTGGTGAATTTTTTCACGTAGCTCCAGGAAAACAGAGCCTGTGTGTCTATATGCAGTGCCATACCTTCATGGGGTCCTTTGCTGGGACCAGCAATGCCCAGAACTGCAGTGTGTGCATCCTCTGTTACGTCTGCAGTAAATTGGATTTGCTTCAGTGGAGTTGCTCCAATTTATGCCTGAACAGAATTAGGCCTTCTACATGGTTTGGATTCAAATTACTGCTTGTCACAGCCACTGTGCAAAGTCATCTGATGTTAATTCATTGGAGTACTGTGGATTGTCTGTGCTCTCATCTTGTCTTTTACTGTCAAAGAAATATCCTAAACTGAAATGTATCCAGAGCCTCATGCACAGCAGCTCCAGTCTCCTTTTCCTGCAACTCAGAGGAAAGGAAAAATCTTTTGTAGTGCATACAGTGACTAGAAACTAGGTTGTAAATGAGGTATGAACTATAAGAATGTTGAATAATTCTGTGCCAAAGAAACAACTTATAAATGCCCCTTGTAAGGATTATGCATGCAACCAGTTAGCAGGAATTACTGGGTTTTAGGCAGCTGGAAAGCATTCATATATATGAAATGTTTTCAACTGATTAAGTGCAGCCTGTCTGTAAATATCCATTCTTACCTTGCTGCTGTGCTGTTACTTTTTACACTATGCTATGGACTCTTCTTGCTCTTTGACTAGCTTGTTTTTATTTCTCATCACTTGTGGGTGAGTGAAAGTCTTAGAAAATGATAATAGACTGTGATTTGTTTTACAAATCTGGAAGAGCTCTCTATAGAAGGCAAGATGGGACCAGGAATAGGGTTTGAGTTTGGGGACTGTGGATCCTGTATGTGACCCCTGAATATGTATGTGGATATCATTCAAGAAAATAAAAATGTGACTTTATGATTATTATATACTGTAAATAGTTTTTCTAAAAAGTGAAGAACTCAATTGGAAAGATGGCTTTGATGCTTTTTCTTCATTCCAGGTGGTTTAATACCAAATAGTTGTACACATGTTTGCAGTTATAAGCTCATGCTTTTAAAAGTTTAAGAATTCAAGAGAATTTTTGCATGTGAGCCTTTTCAGACCTTGCTTCTGTTCACATTATCATTCACATGCCCCTGGCATGCTTTAAGGGACAGTTGTTTGAATCCCATAAGAATAGGATCATTTTAAATGGCAAAAGACATGTCAAAAATATATATTCTTATTTCATAATGGAATAATTTGTCTGATTTGTGCAGGAATGAAAAATGTGTTTATTAGAATACATTGCTAGCTAATGGAAAAAAGGTAAGATTCTTGTATTATCTCAGTAAAAATGTATGTTATTCTGATGCAACAATTTTAGTATTCTTTTCTCAGACAGGGACAAGAAAATGGACATTTCTAATAGCTTTCTTGTGGCCTTTTTGCCCTTTATTTCAGCAATGGGGTCTTGTGGCTTGAGCAGGTAACTAAACCATGCCACTAATCTAACCTAGACTAGTGATGGAAAGTACTTTGGAAAGTAATTAGAAAAAAATAATCTTTGTCTCTGAAAAGTGTTTGTAGGCCAAGAATTAGAGATTTGTGAATGCTGATCAGTTTTTCTAAAGAGCGTTCATATTCCTTAGTATAGCACACTGTAAAGATGACTAGTGCTCGGCAAACAGATCTCAATCCAGGGTGTGATAATTTAGAAACGATGCTCTAAAAATGCTAACGAACTCTGTCATTACATGTGACGTGGAGAAAACGCCAATGGGATCATCCATAGGATGAAGCTCTATTTTATCTAATGACTTAAAAAATTCTTTTAAAGATGTGTTGGCTGGTAGATCCCGTAGGTCTAAAGAAAGCACTAGTGAATAGGATCCTGTATTTTGGAAATTAATGCTTATTTACAGCTTGTCTTAGTCCTCATCCCCTTGACTCTCACAAACCATTCTGTCATTGATCTCTGGGATTTCATAGAGCAGTTAGTCATCCAGAATTAACTGGCTCTGGTTTGCTTTAGACTGAGGTAATGGTGCTGTGGCTGGATGTATCGGGTTTCTCGGATCCCCACTAAAGTACACACAGAAGCATTGCCACTGTTGGAAAAAGTGAATCAAGGAGCTAAGCTCCCCTTCATTATTTTTTTTTTTTTTGCAGGCCTCTGTAGATGTTTCCTTTCTTCAGTAAATACTGAACTTTAAGGACTGTAATAATTATTTGAAATTATTGAATGTTTCAAGATTTGGAATATTTTGACTAGCAGAATTCAAGAGTTGCAGCTGGAGTTGAACTGGAGACTCATCCCAGGAATGATCAAAGGTAGGGTAACTTTTGCTGCTGTAAAAATCCCCTTGACCTAGGTGATCTTCCCACAAAGATGATGATCAAGGAAATGAGTGCTTTCAAAAGTACCCACACCTCTGTTTCTATGCTTTCTAGAAGTGCCGAGCAATTGTGTAGGCAGCCAAGCACCTTGAAAAAACAAACGTTGCATGCTTGTCTGTGCTTTCATTCTCCATCTGTACAATGAAAATAACCTAGTATTGTCAAATATCTATAAGCTAGCAGGCCTGGAACTGATGAGCTCTTAAGCTTTTTGAAGCATCTAAGCTAACTTTAAATTGGAGGTGGAGGAAGGCTGTCCCTTGAGAGATGAGAGAGAACAGGGAGCTGTGCCTTCTAGGTGGATATTATAGGGCTGTGATTGTTTTGGTCAGGAGAAGTAAATAAGGTTCAGACACCAGTATTCATTTAAAAGGTGATGTTCCCATACCATCTGGGATTAATACATGCTACAGAATGATTCATAAAACTGCACGGAAATGATGTATGTTTATCCAGTACCTTTGGCTCTCAGCACTATTCATAAAAATGTAAGTGCTCTGCTTCCTTTGAAACAGAGACTTGACAGTGTATAGGGTTCCCTGCTTCTTGTTAGCATCTCATCTAAGCTAGGAGTGGACAGGGAACCTTTTTGTTTCTCCTGTGTCCCTGAGGAAGGGCAGATCAGTCTACCTCCCCATTATCCTCCCTACCAGTGGTCCTAGCTATAAAGTTATAAACAACAGTGATTTTTTTTTTTGTTTTTCCCCCTGCTATAACTGATCTTGGACGAGCTGAAGATCAACTATGCAAAAAAGCTTAGTACTTACTATATAAAAATGTAAAACACCAGCACTAGAATTCTCCCTGGACTATTGTAAAGCCCTTTAAAACTACAACAAATGTTACTGGAACAAGCAACCCCAAAACAAACCCCAACATTTTAAGGCAAAACAAGCCCTGAGCAAAACTAAGTACAGTCTCACCATTCATTATACATTACAGGATGCTTATTCCTATAGCCGCAGGTGTTCTAGGTACTCCATAGCAACAACCTTGAAGTGTTTTTATTAAATATTGTACCATTAAAAAGTAATAGTTGCAGGGACTCTTCAAACACAATTTAATATTTGTGAGACTACTAGAATTTTGGAAACTGAACTTTATTTTTATAGTTAGATACTCTTGTGACAAAGGTTTTTAGCAGGAAACTTTTACTCTGAAAAACTACTTCCCTAGTGAAGGAGAGGGGGTTCTTACAATGCTCTTCCTGGCAAGGCCCAGCCAGGCCGAACAGCTGCACCATAGCACCAGCAGCTCTGAGCAGGGCGGCCAGGCCCTTGGCACTGGGGGAAACGGCTGCCCAGCCTGTTGGAGAGCTCGGGCCCTGATAAGAAAAATGAATGAGAAGTTATCAAAACTTGTCTGAATTAAGAATTTATACAGAAATCCCTATTCAAATCAGCAACACAGTGACAGTATTTTTGAAAATCTCATCTTACTGTCAAATTAAAACCCACTTTGTAGGACCAGTTATGTTTATAATGCAAGTTAAGTGGTACTGAACACCCTTTATGGATAGCCTCGGTAAACAGAAGTGGGAGGTTAGTCTAACACTTGCATTCAAGACCCAAAGATCTGAAGTCACGCACAGCCTGACATGACAGTTTTCTGGTACCCGGTGACAATCCAGAAACTGCCCTCAGGGTAGCTCTGTGATCCTGAGCGATTTGGTCAGTCATCTGGGATGTAGGAAACTGACTGCGACATTTCTGCAGTGGAACAAAAATAAACGGAGAAACTTCAAAACCTCTCATGAAATAGTTATTTTCTGTTTTGCTATGTTATCCGCTAAACTTGTCCTCCTTCATTTGGAAAGCATGGATTGCTCTGCAGCTGGGGGGCGAACTGAACCTGGCAGGGGTCCATGCTGGAGGAGCACTGTATCCACCCTGGTAGCTGTGACAAGCACTTTTCCTCGTGAATTAATCTAGACTCGGGAGACTAATTTGGAGACTCAGAGCAAGTAACTGTGCATATGCAGAAGAGCAAAGCTGTGGTGGCTTGTTGCATTAGCACATGTTTGTTTTTAGTATATCTAAAGTGATGCTGAAGCACATGAACGTACCTCCAAGACCAGAAACAAGATCCTGGCACTGGACTGTAAGATGGCAGCATACAATGGTAATATTAGTGAGGGGATGAGAAGTCTTTCTCCCCAAAAGCTAGAAATTTGGGAGCAACTGCTGGAGCTGTGTTGCTTCCGAAAGTGCTGGGACCTTGAATCCTCAGTGGTGGGGGTGGAGGCCCTGGCCATGAGGGTTGCCTCTGGCTTACTCTGAAGAGAAGTGGCTCCGGCGAGTGAGGAAAACTCACACTTGGAGCTGGTTTCTGTGATGGGATGGAGGAAATGGTGTCACCTTCCTCCCTGACTTAACTACTCCTCTGTTCACTTTAGTTCTCATCCCGTTTTAGAGTTAGCGTGTTGTGCAGCCAGGCAGATGGAAGCACAGATTTTAAGTGTATTGAATATGTACAGAACAGCATAGCATCAGCTGCAGCGTGCAATGCCCAGAGCCCAGGCCACCAAGCAGCCATCCAGAGCATCTGCTCAGTGCCTCCCCGAAGCACCAGTGCTGCGCTGCTGCAGCACTGTGGTCTTGGGCCCTTTTCAGTGACCAAGGGGCTGATGCTTCCAGAAAGCCGTGCCTGGCCTGAGGGTGACTGAAGTGCCCTGGTGTAGCTCTGGAAGGGGATGTTTGTGCCAGTATCTGATCCCTCTCTGGAGTGCATGCCTGCTTGCTTGTGGGCAGATGCTCTCCCTGTACTTGCACACTGTGCTTGTGGAAACTGTAATTCAGTGTCTCTGTGGTGAAAGCAAATGTCTGAGTGTTGACATCTGAATGGTTGTAACTCTTCCTCAAAGTCAGCGCACCAAACGGACTCAGTATTTAAAAAGGTCGTTTTAGTAGAGTACAAAACACAATGCTCTTTAAACAGGAGTTCAACTCAGACAAATCATAATTTAAATGTTTTATAGAGAAATCTCCATCTACTGTGCCCTACTCTCAGCCTGTAGGTGAGTTATGGTCCCCTCTAGCTCCTCTGGAAAACTCTCCCTCAGCTTGGAGGTGGAGTTGCTGGAGTGGCCCCCTGCCAGAGGCAATCCTGCTCCTCCTCTGCCAGCTCTGGAAATTGCCTTGCCATCTGTGGGGCTGGTTCAGACCACTGAATTGGCAGAAAACTACCTCAGGAAACTTCTAAAAGCTGCTTCCAGATGAGCATGTTTATCAACTGCTAGGAAAGGTGCAATTTCCCGGTCCCTCGGGAGGGTGTTGCCTGACCAGGACGTGGGTGCCAGCACAAGGTGAACAGGCAACTTTCCTCCCTATTTACTGTCCATGGTCTTCAGCAAAACATAACACATGGTATGGATGGTGAGCAAACAAAGTCATGATATATCGAGCTTCCTCCTCACTTCACATCCAGACTAGCAAACGTGAAGAACTTTGAAAGCTTTGTTTCATTTTCCTCTATACTAAATGGAAGAGATTATTTGTAGTCAGTCATCTTTTTTTCCAAGACAAGATGGGACTCCTTACTGAAGCAGTGTACAAGGGTGCTGGACTGTGAGGCATGTGTTGGTGTAATGAAAATCATTGACAATGAAAGAAAAAAGTAAAAGAAGAATAAAAGAATAAAAATCCTTGAGACTTAAATCTGGTCCTCTAAAATCAGTGGGAAAATTTGCTGACTGTGGTGCAGACCTTTCACCGTGAAAACTAGAGGTGTCTGCTAAGCCATCGGGCTGTTGATACCTTGAGTCCATATGAATTAACAGAAATTTGCTAGGGCAAACTTTTAATTTCTGTTTGCTGGTGGCCTGGAGAAATGCCAAGCTGCGTGTGGCAGGTAGGTGCCTTTTTTCCTGTTAACTGATGAGAAAGGAAAATGCTGGAATCTGCTTTCTCTGACCAATAACAAAAGGAAGCGGACACTCAGCTAGGGGAATTCTAAAAGAGAAAGTAGACCAAGACTTAAAGAGGAAGATTAAGAGCAGGTAGTTGTCAGACGATGCAGAAATCTGCATCTCTGTCTTAGTCATTATAAACCCCAGTGCTCTTGCAAACCAACACTTTTTCACTTTTCCCAAGGTTAGAGGAGAGTCTGTCCCTTGTTCTCCTGTTAGACCGGGGGAGATTATGTGCTTATCCTCATGAGGTTTGTATTTACTTGCCTGTGTTGCAGTTTGCCATCTAGAAAATGTGGTGGTTTTTCTTTTTTCTTTTTTTTTTTTTTTTTTTTTTTTTTTTTTTGAGCCTAAAAGCTAAAGGTACACCCTTTCAGCTGGATCGACTGCTGTGCCGCAGAACCGAAGGCACTCAAGTATCAGCTTCATGGAGCCTGCAGTGACAATGCAAATGCAAAAACCTTTTGCAGGACTTGAAATGTTGATTATATTGGTATTATATAGGACATCGGGGACATAAGTCATTTGGCATTGACTTCATACTAGCATATTTATATTCACATTTTTCTATTTATGATTATGTAGGAATAGGATCGGGAAATGGATATTGAAACCTTACTTGCCAAAAGCAAAAATGACTGCAACAGATGACGTGATTCTTTAGAGTAATTTTGTACAATTGGGGGGAAAATAAAGGAGTAAAGGAGAAAAACGGTTTACATGTCAGTTCTGTGAAGTTCAGGATAGAAAGTCCAAAAAATACAGTGAGAAACAATCTGAAACAGTCAGCAGCATTACTTTATTGTGAGAAGTGATGATGATAAACTTGGCTACAAAGATGATGAGAAATTCTGTGGTGTAAAAGATCACAGTCCAGAGTTACCAGGTTCACTGGACTGAAATCAGAACTGAAACTGGATGCCAGCAGAATCAGACACTTTGGCTCCACAGACGAAAACTGGGCAAGAATAAAGATTTTTTCATCCAAATGCCATGGCTCCAGTCCCTGGCTCTGGGAAAAACATGCACAAAAGCTGGTTATTGTTTTCCCTGAAGATGTGTTGTACAATTTGGTAAAGTGCAAGAAATTGCATTTACTTATTAGGGTATTTAGGGCAGAGCAATAGGCTAAAGATAGGAGCATGGGCTGTAGGGCTGGAATGACCTTTTCAGTTGCTGTTTGCTGCCCTAACCCAAGCAGCTATACCATCATCATTCTTTCATAATTTACTGTAAAACTAGTTAGGTTTTTGCTCACTCTGCCCCTATTAGTAAGCTGTTTCAAAACTCTTCTTATCAGAAACCTTATTTCCTCTTTAAACCTCCATGTTCAGTTTTGTTTTAAACTTAGGTGTTTGCATTGTTGGTATTGTAACTTAGGTCAGCAATGTTTGGTAGTAGCAACTTTCAGGACAGTGGGGAAACTGTGATCAACTGCCCTTGCAGCATTTGTTTTCCTAAACACTTGCTTCTTTCTACTAGAAATATCTCATCTGATGTGAGACTTTTTACCCACTGCTTTGTTGGCCTTACAAGATTGTATCTACTTCCATGCTTACTGCTAAAATGCTTTTGGAAATGGTTATCATCTGGCTACTTCTGAAGTTCTTTCCC
>KL259951.1:0-13240 GCA_000699545.1 Podiceps cristatus | reverse complement strand
GGGGGGGGAACCCAAACCTAAATATAAACTCATATTGGGGGAGAGATGAAGACTACAGTGACACATTTGGTAACAAAGTGCTCCTGAACGAGCACAAAATGAGCTTCCTATGCTGTGCCTGAGCGTGCAGTAGACAGAACGGTGTAACTGTGTATAACTTTTTGGTTTGGATTACTCCTATAATTCTGTTAAAGCTGATTTGGGGGGGTTGCCAAATGTAAGAGTTGACTTCTTAGTTTTGGGGTTTTTTTTGGTGTGTGTGTTGTTTTTGTTTGTTTGGTTTTGTGGTTTTTTTTTTTTTTTTTTAATACTAATGCTTGGAAAACAAACTCTCAATGATCCCTGATGTGAACATGGACTGTGATTCCCTGCTGACAGAATCTGACCGGACATCTTCACCCATGAAAAAGATCATAGATTCATTCTTACAGTCTGAAGCCACAGTGTAAAACCTTCCTGGATTCACTGGGAAAGGCACCACTGCTTTCTGTAACAGCAGCCCCATGAGCAAAGTTACTCACTCCCCAGAACTGTGAGGATATGGCGGATAAAAACTGATACGGGACAAATGCCGAGGACAGAAAGGTCCATGCAGTGAAATGATGCATGAACTATTAAGAGGGCGGGTGTTTGGCAGCTTCATTAGGAGGCCAGGGGAAGCATTCTGCACACCAAGAAAGGATGAAGGCAGCTGTCTTGGAAACCTGACAAAGAGACCTTTGTCTTCTCCTCTCCTGTTTATTTTAGCATCGTCACACTCCTCTCTCTTCCCGGAAAATGCCCTTGGACACAGCAGAGGACCCTGTGTTTCTGTCTGGGTGGATGTGCGGGTCTCCTTCCGTCCCCTGCCCCTGACACTCTGAATCAGTCTCCTGCTGGATCCACATGGGTTCACACGAACTATGGGAGCGGATGGAGGGAGCTCTCCTCCTCTTGGTTCAGGCAGACTGTATACTCAGCCAGACGTTTCAAGATCAATTACTCTCAACTTTGAGTTTATATACCAGCTAGGGAATGAAAGAGTTTGAAAGACTGAACGAAAGATTATTCTTTTTTTTTTTTTTTAAGGGGAAAACACAACTTCATCCCAGTGCTCACGGCTGTATCTGTGCCTCGGTCCAACCTGGAGAGAGTTGATGGCAGGAGCACAGAGGATGAAGCTGATAAATAAGTGGCAGCAGAACAGCACAGAGACCTGGAGATTGCAGACAAGGATCTACCTACAAAAAGAAAGAATTTGACAACACAGGAATGTGGAAGAAAAAAAGCATGCCAAGGAAAAGGATTTTGACAATATTCTGGAAAATATCAGAGCAGACAAGGTTGAACTGAACATAGATCAAGATTCCTTCTTTGAGCATGAAGATTGCACAAAAGGCTTAGTAATATAAATTTTTACCCTAAAAATGTTTGCAGAGAACATCAAGAAAATGTTCTTTGAAACATAAAATGCTCATTAACGTTCCCAGGGTAATTTATCAACATTTCAGGCAGAAAGAACATTTACAAATTGTAAGTACTTCATAGATACAAATGAACAGGTAATAAAGAAATGTTAAGGATAGAGAAAACCATTTTTAAGGTAAATTAATTGTAATGTATTGAAGATATTTTTCTACTTCTGTGTCTATACCATTGTTGCTCCTTGTGATATAAAAGCATACTCTTTCATATGGAAAAAAGAAAGCGTGACTTCTTTGTCAGAGAGCTTTCAGAAATTTTCCACCACTAGTACTTATCCTTTAGGACACTTTGTCTTTTTCCCAAGCACCTGTTGGCTCCACGATGGTTTTGCAGAGGTAAATCCCCTATCTTAGACAAAGATGACAGCAAATGAACAGCAAAGGAAGCAAAGCAGCACAGAGAAAATTCCCTTGTAGGTCGCAGGTCAATGAGTGCTTGTCCCAGTTGTTTTGGATCCTATTTGCTTTGCAGTACAGCTGCAGGACACATGTTTTCAATATAGCTTCTTCCAAAGCTGTGAGGAGATTGCAGATTTTGGTTTTATGGTATCAAGAAAAAAGATTTTCTGTTGGCAGACATTTCCATGGCCTGGTTCTGCAAATGCTTTCTCTTAGACGTTTAACTGTGAACACAGTCACTAGGAAATAGGGGAGGGAATTGCCTAAATACCCTTGCTTGTCCCTAGTTAATTCACTTGGTTTTATTATGGGTGGTTATGTTAACTGCAGGATGAGTTTAGCAAGAAAGTGGCTATAGCAGTAGAACCCTGCACTGCCATGCTTTAGTGGTTTTTTCAAGTTACACATATTTCATTTGTAGTGGAATACAGCAGATGGACTGGAGAGATGCTGATTTGTTGCATGCATGAAAGGTAGTTTGCACCGGTTCTTCTGTTGCAGGGAGTGAAAGCCTGCAAATGTTTGGTTTCGGAAGTGCAGAGAAGTTGTGCTCTGTTTCTGAATGGGTCCAAAAGAAAATAGGTTAGATGATAAATATCTTTACATTTACTGGCAGTGGATGACTGTCTTCCTCTGTTGTCTAAGTGTGTGATCTGTAGATAATGCCCAGATTTGTTGAAAACACTGGCTGACTTCCTCAGCAGGCCAGAAATCATCTTACAATAAAGCATAACATGTTATTACTTTAGCAAATTATTTATCTGGGTTACTGCCGTTACAAGTTGACGACCACATGATAAGAAATTTAAATTTTTCACTGTAACAGAGGCAGTCTTGCGAAAACAGCAGAGGGAATCGCAAGCATTTGGATCAGTTCGCAGGCACAACAGACTATTTCAAGCACCTCTTACCGTGTCCGTTATAGAAACAACTTCTATGACATGAGTAGATAGCACACTTTACACTGTATGTAATTTTAATACACTCTGTAGATTGCAAAACTGAAAATAAGTTGCATCACATAAGAACTGCAGTATACTATGACTCCAGGCTAAACTAGGAGATTATTAAAGAGGTCCTACAGTTCAGAACAGGTTTTATTCACTTAACTACAGCCTGGAGATATCCTATGGTTTTACTGCGGAAAACAGATAAAGGATTTTTTTTTTTTTTTTTTAAATTAATCGTATTGAATGATGGATTAGACCTAATTGTCATCCCAAGCTTATAAATTGAAGAAAGAAATTTATTTTGCAAGATTCTGCCTGTATTTTGTAACACATTTGAGCAACTCTCATATGGATTAGATCTCCTGAGTCTGCTAGTGGCTGACATATGTTCTGTGAAAAAGAAAAATGACATATTGTTTTGTAAAACTATTCCCTGTGTCTTCCCACTTGCCAAGCTTACTATACATTATTTGAGGGGAAAAAAAATTGCTGTACAAAATATTTTGTAATTTAGTAGGAAAAGTGGAACAAATGATTGAAATTGATTGTGTTGTCATGTGTCAGTAATGGATATACTTATGCTAAGTGTAAATCCTGGTACCAAGGATATTTATTAAGCTCTCCAAAATATTTTCACTTGGCAAATTTCAGATGGACTGGTTCATAGTCTGTGGAACAGGCCCAGCCCTGATTAACATATATAAATTGAATGTTAATAATCAATACCAGATGAGATGAGCAAACTGTGAAGAGCTGAATGATAACAGCTTTCACAACATTTTTTGAAATGCACATCAGTAATGTATTGCCATAGAAGCCTGGAAACAAAATACCATGTTTAACAGCTGGCATCAAAGAAACTTAGGAGACAATAGAGCAGAAAGAACATTCTCTTGGACTATTTGATACAGTGCAATGTGTACAAGGTCCTTGAAAAATATTTTTGCTTTCTTTTTCAGGAGATTGCAACAGAAACAAAGCAGCGGATCCTTGGAAATGAGGATTTCAAGATTATTATGTTTCAATATAGTCCATCAGTTCTCACATGTTGCTAATGCCAGTATTTGGATAGAAATATAAGTGCTTCAAGAAGTCTTAGTGATGAGGATGTAGTGATCCCTACTTCTTCAGGGTCAACACCAAATTCAGGACTTAGAGTGATGCTCTCTTGCTTGACATCTCGAGCTCTTGTCTTGGAGTCTTCAGTCTCATTGTGTCAATCTACATTGTCCTGTTGACTGCAGTTGCACCATAGCTCTAGCTGTGTTTCTTGCTCGTGCTATAGCGTGCATGATGAGATTCCTCTTCGTATTGCGTAGTATGTTTGCAGTGACATTTGGGGTCTAAACGTGTTGTATGCACAAAGCTGAATTATTGTTGAATTCTATTTTGTTTGAGTGACTCTATCACAGGCCCTGGCATTCACAGAGAACTTCAAACACCCTGATATCTGCTAGAATATAACAGGGTAACAGGGCCATGCACAATGAATCCAGGAGGCTTCTGGAGTGCACTGAGGTAATTTTCTTGAAGCTTTGGTTGCAACGACTGTGAGAAGACAGACCATGGAAGACAGACCTGGAGGGAAAAGGGGCCCATGAGAGCATGTCGATCTTCAAGGACAACCTCCTTAGAGCATGAGAGTAGTCTATCGCAATACACAGAAAGTAAAGCACGCATAGCTGAACATCAGCATGGATGAAGAGGGCGCTCCTGATCCAGCTCAGATGCAAAAAGAAAGCGCATCGAAGGAGGAAGCAGTGATGGCTGCCCAGGAGGAATATAGAGACACTGCTTGAGCGTGCTGAGAAGGATTTGCAAAATCCAAAGCTCAGCTGAGTTGAAATCAGCAAAAGATGTGAAGGGCAACAAGAAGGGCTCCTTGTGCATATGTCTGGAAACAGTGACCAGTGTCAGCCTCAGTCCAGTGACCACCCAGCAAGTCTTTTGTGATGCAGCAGGTTTGAGGTCAAGTCGGCAGGTCAAGATCAGGGCCCGGATCAGGGAAGTACGAGACTGGGCACTGACACAGCTGCAGTACAGCTGCAGCGTGGCTCAGGCGAGGGCCAAGCACATGAGCCTCAGCTTGAAAGCAGCTCCCAAAGGATGCAGAGGCAGGCCAGCCTTTGCTGAGGCTGCCTCTAGCTTCCTTCCCAACAAACAGCTTGGATCAGCAAAAAACCTGACCTTGAACTCAGTCAACTAAATTCACGAACCAACTGAAATGCTGGAAAGGGGTGTTCCCTCAAGGCCCTGACGCAATACAGGCTAGGATTCACTGGCCAGAAAGCAGTATTGCGGAACAAAACCTGGGGGACCTGGTAGACAGTGAGCTGAACATGAGTCAGCAACATGCCCTTGCACCAAAAGAAAGCTGACCACACTCCAGGCTCTGCTGGCAACAGGACAGCCAGCTGCTGAAGGGAAGTCACTAGTCCCTCTGTTTACTGTCCAGTTTCGGGTTCCCCATCACAAGAAAGACGCTGACCTACTGAAGCAAGCCCGGTGGAGGGCTGCCAAGATGTTGTGTGGCTGGAGCTTGCGATGAAGGAGGAGAGGCTGAGAGACCTGTTCCTGCTCAGTCCTAAGGAGAGGTAGCTTCGGGGGAACCCCCTGTTGCATGCGGCTACTGAGGGGAGGGTGCAGAGAAAAAGGAGCCAGACTCTTCTCAGAGGTGCGCATTGGAAGGACAAGAAGCAATGAAGATGAGTTGGAACATGAAAAATTCCAAATTGATCCTGTAATTTATTTCTTACTGTGAGGGTGGTCAAACCCTGGAGCATGCAGGTGGGCCAGGGAGGCTGCAGTACCCTCCACCCTTGGAGCTACTCAGAGCCAACCCGCACGAGGCCCCGAGCAGCCTGCTCTACCGCGACCAGCTCCGAGCAGGAGGCTGCATGAGGTGACCTCTGGAGGCCCCTTCCCACCTGTCTGAGTTCATGTGGCAGCGAGGTGCTTTGGTGCAGTGTCAGAATGCAAGTCCTAGGACAGCACAGGGAGTTTTGCACTTAGTGACACTTTTACTTGTATCAGGAACACGTAGGCATTATTCTGCTCCAACATCTGTTAATAATATAACGATATGAAGCAAAACGGCTTTCTAATGGAACTATTGAGAAAAGCAACAGATGGAGAATTCTGTGTGAAGTAAGTAATATCAGGGTGATTTAATTTTTGTTTGCCTGGGACTCTGAGAACAAAATGGCCTGATCCTGTGGAAGACTTACAGCAACATTTGAGAACTGCTGAGTACCCTATGTTCCCTTTTACACCAGTGAGGAGTGAAGTCCTGAAAAAAAAAGAGGTGGCTGCACAGGGTAGCTGTTGCCATCTTTCCGAACTCTCAAGCACATTCTCTCAAATGCCAAATAGTATCGTGCCCTACCATTCTTCTGCCCTTAAACGGGATCTACAGCTCCAGTGGTTAGCTGGACTAGCTCCAGCGATTCGAATCATCACCTGCGTAGCCATGGCTGTAGCTGGGCTGTCCCGTCCCAGGGACAGCCCACTGGCGTGGCTTTTCTTGAGCTGTCGCTTCCTTCGTCCAATCTTATTCTAGTCAGATATTAAACTCAATCATTTCTTCAGTAAGCATCCCAACAGTTACGGCAGTTTACCATATTAGTTAATTACTGGAGGTTATGCTCACATCTGTTGTGCTTAGAATATCTCAATCAGTTTAATGCTTTCAGTGTCTGATCCAGTGGTGAGCCAACGATGGCAAATACATATAGGGATCTAAAACCATCTGTTTGAACTCTTTGTATTTATTTAGCACAAAGATAACTGGGTCAATTGTCCTAATACCTTTGAATGAAGAAACCTGCAGAAGATGTGTTTGCTATTTCAGTGATTTACCTGTGATCTAATTGCATAACAAAGCATTACAGCCACAGAAGTGTAGGAAGTCGTCTTCAAAAAGCTTCCTCTATACCTACATTAGGATTCATACATTGCGCAGTGATATAATTTTTCCTTTACAGAAAAAGTAGTAAGAAATTAATTTCATACGAGAGAAAAATTTGCCTTTTCCTAAGAAGAAAGGTTGGCATTGCTGAATTATCTGATGCAATTAATTATGAGCAAAGCATCCAAACCAAAACATGAAGACGATCTCTGGCCTGACAGGCTGGCACTGTGGGTTCCCTGTTATGCCAGCCACAACACTAGAACATGAGTTAAGGATGTTCTGCAAGGTATGCTGACAGGGGAAACTGAATGCTGCTTTTTATTCTTTTTATGCAAGTAAATATGAACATTTACCACCTCTACTGGCTATTTGTAATTTAAATACTGTTTGTAGAGCTGAGAAGCAGGCTTTTTTGTGTAAGTAATTTCCATTCAAAACATCTGTCAGTATATACTCATTTGTAATGATGCTAGTGCGTAGTGAGGTTCTTACTCCATGGCAAATAAACAGCTGGAAACTGTTCTTTTAATATTTAGCATTGCTTGATTTACCGTTCTGGAACTTTTTTTGGTAGGCACAGCACACAGTTTCCAAAACAGCTTACAGATTTTTAACACATCCTCCTTTTAATAAAGTTCAGTTCCTAATTTTATGTACGTTTGGCCTCACCGCAAGAAGTCCACATTCAGAAGATTACAACAGTATGAAATTTTCATGGCTGATGATAGAAGAAATCAATTTCTTATTGCTTTGAATAGAAATTAAAAAAACCCCAACTTTCAAGTATGGCAAAAAAAATTCTTGCTCCATGGTAGTTTTAACGAGTACCAGATTCATCAGGTAACCTACAACCCACAGCATGTAAAATACACATTTGAGAATTATAGGAGGAGTGAGGAGCAGTATAGTGAGGAGTATATCCTTGCCTAAACAGAAGAACTGAATTTATTCAGCAAGAAAGCATTCAATCGGGTAAGAAACTTTTACTTGCAAATGACTTGAATGAGTGATTTCCTTCTACCAAATACATGCATATTGAAAGACTCCGCCTGACCCTGTGGTTTCACTAAAAAATTCATCCTTAAGAAAAGTATCTGCTGGGCCGAAAAAATCTCCACAATAATCACTAACTGTAGGAAAGAATTGGGTATATTCCCTTAGTGTTGCCATCAACGGTTCTCAAACCTTTCTTGGAGGGATTTTTTTATGCAAAGAAGAGAACAGTTTCTTTCTTCAGTCTTTCATTTCTTTGAACTTCTTAACAGGGAGGCTGGTTGCAAGGTGTCTGACTCGCATCTAAACTGAAACTGGGCAAAGACCACCACTTGTTTTCAAACGCCTCTATGAATAATCAACATCCACTGGAAAGCACTTGATATTCGCAGGCTGAAGGCTGGATTTGGGCAGCAGAGCTGAAAGGTGGTTTATTCTACTGTTAGATTCTGCCAGCTGTCATGTCTGAATAAATTAGAAATCCACCCAAAATAATTTTCTAAATTGTCTGCAAATTGAGGTTAGTATGCCTGGGAATATTATTTAATTTCTAAATTAATTTACATCCAAACCGCTGATAAGACATTAGGACTGCATAGGTAAAGCAAATGTCTGGTTAAACCTTATGAAGGTTTGTAAATATTTGCTAGATACACGCTTCACATCTTCTGTAGATTATGGTGCAAACCTAACTAATAAAAGGTATTCCGGGTCAGACTGTGAGGATTCGCAAATACTACTGCTAAACCAAATACTGAGCTAGTACAGCCATATTGTAGACATTTAAACTTTTGAGTGTTTTAGCTCTTAAAACTCCGTAGCCTGAACTTACGTTCATAAAAGTTCCCCCAGCTCCTTTGTTAAACTTGTAATTAAAGCTGACCTGATTAAGAAGACCTGCTTTTTCAGTCCTGTTGGTAGGACACATTGATTAGACAGCCCGGGAGTCCTCGTTCCTACCCAAGTGGTGATCTCTCCCTGGGAGTTCACTGATTAATTAAGGAGTGTTTACCTGTGCGTGCCTGTTTGGGAAGATTAGCCTTTGCACATGGCATGGCTGAAGGGACAGTGACAGCTACCGGAATGTTGCATCCCCAAGCTTTAATGATAGCATAGCATAACTTTCACACAAAAGTCCTACCCAGCCGTGCCTATACCTTTTCAAGGTGTCACCTTTGCTTGTGTTTTCCTTAAATCATCATCTGTTCTTAAGCAGGAAAACTTGTTTTTTTGAATGAGTAACATTAAGAGACAAAACAAGATGTTTGGATGGATCATGCAAGGAGTCAATAAGTATATAGGATATTTGTAGACATGTATTTACTATACATATATTTAGTTATAACCTTCACAGGCTTCTTGAAAGAGACCTGTTTTAAATCAATGACTATCTTTAAAGAAGCTGAATTATGAAATGATCTAATGTAGGTATCTGATGTTTCTTAAAAGTAAAGTATTTTATCTTGTAAATATTGTCTCGTGATAGTATTATGGCTAAGAACTTTAATTGGGAATTTGATGTTTGTGAATTTGGAGGTTTGGAGAACTTTGCATAGGGAGATTATGTCATCAGTCATTTACCATTTGGGATAAGTACATGTAAGATTCAAACAAGTTGATTAAAAAAATGTAATCTCCAACTGTATTAAAATGAACAGCAAGCTCTCAGTGAGGTCAATATTTTGTTCTAAGAGATGCTTTCCAAGTCTGTGAGGTCTGACAAGGTGATTACGTTGTTTGGAGACGTACTGACAGCCACTGAGAGAATGTAAAAAACCTGTAACTTATTTGAAGGAGCAAGGACTAAAAGTGATCCTAGTACAGTCTCAGTGGCAAATGAAGAAATAATTCTTAGTACAAGGTATAAATTGTTGATTATATGAACATGTTCCAAGAAATGTTTTGCTACCACCATACAATGGGAAATTGCATCTCTTTCGATTTTGCCATTTTTGACAAACCCGTTGGTGTTCCCAGGGGAGAGCATCTTTTTCAGCAAGTTCTGCTAACAACTCTTTATGGGTTTCAGTGGCATTTAAGAGGAAGACTACTTTTATTAGTAATATGTTTTACTATTAAATGAAATGTACCTGGCCAAGGAGAACTTGTCGTACTTAAGATCCCTTAATTCACAATACGTGCGCTCTGGCACACATGGAGATGATGAGAGCCCTCTTCTAGCTTAGAACTGGGCAGCAAAGAAGAAAAGCCTTGCTGGAGTCAATTGGGGCTGGAGATGTAGACCTGTACAGCGATGGATTCAGTCAGCGGTCCCTAAACCCCCTGTTCTTTCATAGGGTCGCCTTTGATAGCAGGGTAAAGTCTCTTTCCTGTGCTCCCTGTGAATCCCCTCGCACAAAGCATGCATGCTTGCAGTTTGCATTGGGAGGATTCAAATTCTCCCAAGCTAAACACTTAACAGAACACCTCTTGTTTGTGGGTTTGCGCTTTTCCCTTCTCTCTGTCCCTTTTACCTTCTCCTTGCCCCCAAAAATCATTAAATGTGTGTATGTAATGGTTTCAACTTTAAAAAAGTAATTGGGTTCTCACAGAACTCCCTTGCTCCACTATTTCCAAGCGACAAGATGTGTGGCCATTTCTTGTCTGTTTCTCATATCTCTTTTTGAGATCCTACCCCTGCTCTGCATCACTTTTATAGACCCGATCCCACATGGTTTTGATTTGGCAGAGAATGGCAGATTGCTCCATATTAGAAAGGACGTGGATGCTTGGGTTTGGATTTTGTTTGGCGTTTTTCAGCTACGTCTCCTCTTGTTCCATATTGAATTTGGCTGTAAACTAGAAAGTATGTTACACGTTTTGTTATGTTGATCCTTGAGGTGGAGCTGCCCTGAAGGCACCTCTGTCCTCTTACCTGATTCAGATGAATAGACTTTTGGGTATTTTTCATGCAACCTCTTACTGCAAAGCATTAAAGAGTTCGGGAGAAAATGAAGACTTGTAGGTCCAATTCAGTTTACATTGAGACCTCTTTTACTGACAGCACATAAGAGCTATATAGTGTCTATAAATATCTGTATCAGTTTTAAGTCTCCTTTACATTACTACAGTGCTACAAAGATGACTAATGAGTATTCACTGCTGGCAAACTACCACTAAGATTGAGTAGGAATCTTCATCTTTAAATTACCTGGTTTTCAGCTGCTCGTATGTATAAAATAAATGTTCATCGCCCACCCTCTTCAGACCCTCTTACATCAGTCCCTACGCTAACCTTTTAGAGGGGATGGAGGCGGAATTCAACCAGTTTCATGTTATGCAAAGCATAAAGAAAAATGCTTTGTGTCTTCTACATTACCTGGTAGAACAGCTGACTCTGAAAAGCTTCATGGTTCTACTTTGGAAAGGAAAACCAAACAGTAAAGCAAAGCAAACTAGACTTTCCCAGCTTCAGAATATTCTAAAGTAATCCATTCTCTGCACATCTATTAGGGTTTTCTTTCAATTTCTCCTTCTGCCTCAACCTTTTCCCAGGGAAGGGCTGAGAACAAGGCAGCAGCAAGAGGTGGTTTTGAGCACTAGCACCTTTCCTAAAACAACATCTTTCCTTAAAAGCTGCTGTGCAAAGTTGCAAAACAATCTCAAAAACATGTGAGTGTAACCTGGGCATAGATGGCTGCTTAAGTCTTCACAGAGACTGAAATAATAGCTCTGGGACATCTGAGCCCCATCTCAACAGGGTTTTCTCTCGCATGGCCTCTATTTCAAACGTGAACTTTCTCTCCTCCTGCTCCTCCAGGCAGGTGAGGTTTAGTCACTGCATCCACTCAATTTACCCTAGTGACGAGGCGCGTATTTACTTTGGGAAAGACACCTTATCTATTTTTTCTTCAATTACACCGCTCCAAGAGACTGGTTGGAATCACCCAGTAGGTAGGCCTGGCGATACAGCCAGACCACTCTTCTGCCTATAAAAGTGGCAAGCATCAGTGGCTTAAGAGAAGAGAGAAACAAACTCACAGTAGGCTTATAAAATATTTAACATAATCCAAAATACAGATTTAGTGAAATCCTGAAACACAGCTTTTTTTTTTTTTTCACTTTCTGGCACACTTCAAATGGAGTTTTTCCACAAATAAAATGTCTCAATATTTGGATAATCATCCAATCCAAATTCAGTTTTGCTAAATTATTGGCCATTTTTTTTGCAGCAAAGAGTTTCAAATTCTGCATGCTTTACTGTACGTACGGGTGGAGAGATGGAGGGCGGAAGGGAGGTAGAGACAGACGTACAGACAAGATTGTGATCGTCTCCCTCCCCACGCGCGCTTTCTCGTGGACCTGGCTTTACTTGCTGCTGCTGCTGCAGCCCTTTCGGTTCTGCAGGATCCCTGCGTGCAGGAAGCAGCCAGCCTGCCTCGGGTGCTGCAGCCGCTGCTCTGGGTGGCTGCAGGAGGGTCCCTGCCTCCCTCTTTCCACCGCCACCGGTGGGGCAGGGATGGCACCGGCCCTTTAGTCCAGACTGATCCTATCAGAGAAGCTAAATGCAGCAGTGGGCGAGTTAAAGCTGCCTGCTTCAAGGGCCTCTCATGGTATACAAAAATACACATTCGATGACTTTTTCTAAAAAAAACCCTGAGCTATATAAAGTGTGTGGTTATGTGTTAAGGGTACAAAGCCCCAAACAATTTCATTTACTTCAGTGGGAGTTGCAAATACTGGCTCTTAAAACAAGAGCCAAGAATTATTGCAAAATGAAAGCTGGGAAAGTAAGTACTTGAAAACCAAGAAAATCCCAAAGCTAAGGTTTCTGCCACAACATTCAGTCATTTTCGCTGCACATCTATATGTTTTATTATTATTTAATCTATATCCTGTGAGGTGTGTAGGATGTGTAATGAAGCCAAAACAATATTGCTTTGGAAAAGTCAGTATTTGTCATTTCCTGACTTTTGAATATTTGATTTTTCAGCCTCAGTAATGCACTAATGCTGTTTTATGTGTTTAATATCTAATTGGCGTGAACTTTTTTCTTCTTTTTAACTGTTGATAGGATGATTAGTTTCTGGAGGAAGAGTGAAAAGAATGATGTTTTTTCTTTGCCCCAGCACTGCAGAATCTACTTCATGCATTTTTTCATCGCATTGATGCAACGCTGGTGAGGGAAACTTGGTGTAGGTGGGAGTTTGGCTGCTCAGTGCCTCTCAGATGAATGAGACTTGGAAGCCTCTCAAGGACGGTGTTATTTTTTTCTTCCTTTCCAAACTCACTGGAAACACTCGGGGGTATAAAGCCTTTTATGTGTGTTTACGGGACGGTGCATTGACTGCAGCGCCTTCCTGCACTGCACCACCTCTTCAGCAGTTTGGGACACTGTTTGTTTAGCACTTGATAAAAATAAAAGCTAAATGGATTACCGCAGGTTAAATTAACATGTGTGACCTTTAGCATGAAAAGCTCCACTTTCCTGCTGCGGATAAAGAATGCAAAAGGGACGTGCAAGCCAAACACACTCGCCGGACTCCGCTGAGGAGCGCGTTTCGCAGCGGGTGCACGTGGCCGTG
>KL259950.1:3425-22502 GCA_000699545.1 Podiceps cristatus | reverse complement strand
GGTGAGCGCCCCGGGACGGACCCAGGGAAACCACACGCTTCTTTACAGCAGCCCCGGGACCTCCTGAGCCATACTGCCTGCCAGAAAACCCCAGCTCCCCGTCCTCTCGGTCTCCTCCCCTCTACGGACCACAGCAGTTTCCTGCTTTTTCACTGAAGTTACAGGTAGCCCTTGCACAAGTGTGCTTCAGGCAGAGAGAGGGACGGGGTACAGGAGGTGTGGGACAGAAACGAGAATACAGCTGCAGTGGTGGGAGAGAGTTTCCAGATAGTAACAGTCTCCCTTGGATTCGGAAGCAACCACCGTGACCCTCTGGAGAAGTGAGGTCGCAGCTCCGGGAACACAACCGTCCCGGGATGGGAAGGAAACCCTCAGCCAGATTTGGAGGTGATGGGGACACCCATGCAGAAGTGAGAAATTGCCAGGAGAAAAGCACACCGAGGAAGGCCCAGAACCGCTCAGGGCTGACTTGTCTTGGGCAAAGTGGTTGTGAGACGTCCTACCAGACGGCAGGAAGAGTGTTCCCAGGCCAGCTGCTTTGGGTGTCATGCCTAAGCCATTAAGGCCGAGATCACACTTGACCCTGCCGAGGTCTGTAAGTCACGACGAGGCCGATTTATCCCCCGTGGGAGGCAGCCAGAATGGCTGCATTTAGATAGCCTGACAGCTACGCAGTGCCGGTGCTTATCGCACAGCAAATCCCTCTGCCCGGCGGCGGGGAAGGCGTCTCCCTGCGCGCAGCCGAGCGGCCAGGGCAGGCGGGCTCCTTCCCAAATGCCGGGGCCCAAGGCTGCGGTAGGAAGGGCTGTGCCATGTCCCTTGGCGCTCGGCCAGCAGCACCTGCTGGCACTTCTGCCTGAAGTTTGCTCACGGTGCAAATTATTGCTGAAATCTACCACACGTAGTCTTGAGAGTCCAAAGGATACCCATGGGGGAGATCTCCTTGTGAGGGGGATGCGTGGTGCCAGCTGCCAGTGGCAAAGGTTGAAGTTCCGATGAGGAAATTTTTATTCAGCATGCAAGATAATATTCTGCAGCAAGTTATGCTCAGTGAGAACATCCTGCTATCGAAGGGAGTTGTGCGCAAGAAAATTTCCTGGTCACCTGCATTTTTTATTTATTTTTTATTGGGGAGCTATGTACAGTTACTGACTTTTACACCTTTGCAAATTGATATGCAAGACGTGATGGGCTTAAAGAGCCGGAGGCAAAATTTAGTTAAATAGCCTGACTTGTTTTTTCTACTATTTGGCAAAGCATTCATAGAAACTAAAGTCCCAGGTCTATGGCAGGATGTACAGGATGAGGTGAGGGATCTGGGACCCGGCCCTGGCCAATGCATCGTCAGGCGTCCCCCAGCCAAGAGACGGGGGCAGGGCCACGGCTCTGGCTGGGGATGGCGAGGCTGGGCTACCCCAGCTGGAGCGGGGCTGCGAGGCGAGGAGTGAAGCCCTGAGCGGGAAAGGGGCTTCGGTCATGCTGCGCAGATTTCCACAGGCTATTGCGGAAAGGACGGATGGTGCATCCCATGGTATAACGGGTTTCTTACTTCTGCTAAGGCCGAGGGGGCTCTGGGAAGCAACCAAGTATGTGGAAAAAGCACTATAAAATGAGTGCTAGGAGTGGGAAGGCTCCCAGGAGAAGCTGATGCTCCGCCATGGACAGCAGCAGGTACCTGGGGCTTCAGGGGAACTGGCTTCAGGTGATTCAGAAGCAATTGCCCGGCCCCTCTTTATTGGACAAAATGGCTGAAGCATATTTTTTTCCGCTAATGTGGGAAAAGGCCATGCCAGTCCCTGTCGGGGAGGCATTAATTAAAGGAACTAATGGCGAGTTCCTAAAATATCCGTCAGAATGGTCAGGATGTCTGCTGAGAGAAATCTGACTTGCTGGGCTTCAAGTTGTGCCAAGTCATTGTGTTCATCAGGAAATGAGAGTGTCCTGGGGCAGGTAAACCAGAAATAAATCACGCTGACCCTCCTCCGGTACTTTCTGCTCATATTTCCAAAGCCCCATTTCAGGAGGTGGCTTACATACGTTCGTTACGTCTTTACTTAATAGGCTGTAAGAGCTCTGAGGCATTTTTTTTTTTTTTTTTGCTTATATTGTGGTTAATGCTTTTAGCACATTGTAGAGGAGTCTCTCCTTACTAAAATTACCATCCTAAGCACCCATCTCTGAAATTCCCCTGCTAAGGATCCCTCGCAGAGGCTGCATTAGAAGAATGTTAATCTGATTTACGGTAACCCGGCATGACAACTTGTGGTAATAGGTGATAGAAAGTTGAAACCTTGCGACAGGACGTTTGTCTCTGGCCGTGATGTGAACGTGGAAGCCCCAGGGGCCGGCTCGGGAGAGCGCAGAGCCCGTGAGCATGGCATGATGAACGAGGGGAAGTATTTACAGCATCGCTCTAAAGAGCCATTTACACCAGAAAGCATCATCATTTCCACACATATCAGTACTTCCTAGTGTGGGCTGGCCTCATACATCCAAGGTTTTATGGGCCCTTCATATTATCTGTGTGGCAGTGGTGGGTTTTTTACTTTAAATGAACCTAATTAACAATGCCTCATCTGCCACTGCTTATTAACACACTGCCGGGAGAGCGAGCGGTGGGAGACGAGTGCCTGGCGGTTACTGCTCTTCAAACTCCAAAGGAGGAGTCCAGCTCTTCTCGAGCTCCGTGCTCTGAGGATGAGGCCAGAGGCGCAGATTTACAGTTAAATCCGGGCTCACATAAAGGGAGTAACAAATACTATACCAATATACTATGCAGACAGCGTTTTCTCTGCAGAAAGGCCTTTCTGCATGGCCTCTGCGGCCCTGCCATCGCTGGCACAGGGGCTGGCAGCGCTGGCTCCTGGCATCCTCTGCCCCCCAAGGGCATCCCCCCACCACAGCATGGATCCTCGCTGTCCAAATCAGTTCCTGAAATATTTTCTGGTCTGACAGCCTGCATGCTTACAGCAAAATCCAAGAGCAGTTGCTTAAATGCTTCGTCTCCAGTAAATGAAAATGTACACCACAGAAGCTGCTTTGCCCATACCTGGTCTTTTTAAATCGATGGGGTTTGTTAGAGTGACCGGGGTGGTAGTTGTTATAATTTGCCTGTCCCTGAGGATTGCTTTCGAATCAGAGGTCGTGATTATCTGAGATTAGAGCTATCTACAGCTTTATTTTTATACTATCATCAGCACATGTGATGTTTAAAAGACAAAAAGACAGAAAGAGGCAGTGTCCCTGCCCCAGCAAATATATGGTTTGGGGACTGAAACAGATTTATTGAAATCAATGTGCACTTTAGCATTGATTTCTTTGTGCAGTGAGGCCTCCTTTAAAGCTTGACAGCTTTTTCTTGTAAAGCTGAAATGAGACTAACCTGAAGTCTCAGCACGGAGTAGTTTGATATGATACTTCTCTCTCCCTCTCTTCAGGCTTCTGAGACACTGTAGAATTACTTTTATTTAAAAATATGTTTAACACTTTTACTGAAAGTGCCCAGGCTTCTTAAAACAATACAAAATGCCGGCAACATTCATTTTAGCTTTGACAGGGGACTTGACCAGATCATCTAACTGGTCGTTTATAGCTAGCTATGACTGTAATTACATGCCGCCTAATATTTTAAATTCATCCTACTCCATATTTTCATTCAGTGAAAGGAATTTACTTTAGCATCATTGTTTCCCTATGTCACAAGAGCAATTTTTCACTGTTGGTAAGAAAATGTCATTTTTTTGTTCAAAAATTGCAAGTGACAGAGCAATTGCTATGTTATCTGAGCTTTCCTTATTTATTGATTGTCTCCTCATGTAGTGAATAATTTAAATGAATTTCAGAATAATAACAATCTGTAGTGCATATGTATTGAATTGTACAGAAAAAAACTTTAAATAAATTACTGTGAATCAGGATCTCGTCATATGAAATGCTGCTTTTGCAGCCTCCATAGCTTTTCCCCCTAAAAAGAACAGCAAGAAATAAATTATTTGACATTTTAAGTGGACTGACAGCCTTTACAATGAGGTGACTAGGTTGGTGGATGAGGGGAGAACAGTGGATGTTGTTTACCTTGACTTTAGTAAGGCATTTGACATAGTTTCCTGTAAGACCTTGACGATCTATGGACTAGGTAAGTGGACAGTGAGATAGACTGAAAAGTGTCTGAATGACCAGGTCCAGAGGGTTGCGAACAATGGCACGAGGTCCAGCTGGGGACAAGTCACTAGAGGTGTACCCAAGGGCTCAATGTTAGGGCCAATACTATGTAACATCTTCATTAATGATCTGGATGATGATGTACACCCTCAGTGTACACTGATGTACACCCTCAGCAAGCGTGCAGATAAAGGCAAAACTGGGAGGAGTGGCTGATACACCAGAAGGTTGTTCTGCCAGAAATGCTGCTTTTGCAGCCTCCATAGCTTTTCCCCCTAAAAAGAACAGCAAGAAATAAATTATTTGACATTTTAAGTGGACTGACAGCCTTTACAATGAGGTGACTAGGTTGGTGGATGAGGGGAGAACAGTGGATGTTGTTTACCTTGACTTTAGTAAGGCATTTGACATAGTTTCCTGTAAGACCTTGACGATCTATGGACTAGGTAAGTGGACAGTGAGATAGACTGAAAAGTGTCTGAATGACCAGGTCCAGAGGGTTGCGAACAATGGCACGAGGTCCAGCTGGGGACAAGTCACTAGAGGTGTACCCAAGGGCTCAATGTTAGGGCCAATACTATGTAACATCTTCATTAATGATCTGGATGATGATGTACACCCTCAGTGTACACTGATGTACACCCTCAGCAAGCGTGCAGATAAAGGCAAAACTGGGAGGAGTGGCTGATACACCAGAGGGACCTTGTCAGGCTGGAGAAATGGGCAGATAACAATCTCATGTAGTTCACTGATGAGAAATGCAAAGTCCTGCACCTGAAGAGGAACAACCCCAGGCACCAGCGCATGCCGGGGGCTGATCGGCTGGAAATCAGCTCTGCAGGGAAAGACCTGGAGGCCCTGATGTACAAGCGGCTGACCATCAGCCAGCAGTATGCCCTCATTGCAAAGAAGGCCAATGATATACTGAGATGCATTAGGAGGAGTGTTGCCAGCAGGTCGAAGGGAGGTGATCCTTCCCCTCTGCTCAGCACTGGTGAGGCTGCAGCTGGAGTGCTGGGTCCAGTTCTGGGCTCCCTGGTACAGTAGAGACAGGGACTCACTGGAGGGAGTCCAGCTAATAGCCTCAAAAATCATTAAAGGACGTGAGCCTTTGAGGAAAGAAGAGAGGCTGAGAGATCTGGGGCTGTTCAGCTGAAGAAGAACAGGCTCGGGGGAATCTTATCAATGTGTATCAATACCCGATGGGAGGGAACAAAATGAGGGAACCAGACTCATTTCAGTGGTGCCCAATGCCAGGACAAGAGGCAATGGGCACAAAATAAAACAAACAAACAAAAAAAGAAACAAAAAAAAAAAAGAAATTCCATCTGAACCCAAAACCCCCCCACTTTTTACAGCGATGGTGATCAAACGCTGTCACCGGTCGACCAGAGAGGTTTTGGAGTCTCCCTCCATGGAGATATTCAAAAGCCACCCTAATGTAGTCCTGGGCAACCTGCTGTAGGTGTCCCTGATGGAGCAGGAGAGTTGTACCAGATGACCTCCGGAGGTCTGTTCCAACCTCAGCCATTCTGTGATTCTGTGACTAATTCAGGTCCCCCACAGAGCAGCACTCTTCCTACTTCTCAATGAGAAATCCGCAAAATGCTCTACTGAAATTCCATTGTCTGACTTTGATGGAAGAAAATATGTTAGACATCATTAACACCATACCAGCATATTAAAACTATATTATGCTTGTAAAATAAAGAACATTTTTTTCATCCATTGCCATCAAATTTATGTCTGTATTAATCTGAAAAATTAAATCCACATAGATCTCCTAATTAGTGAGGCAAAGTAAGTATATTACTTAGTTTGAAATAAAAGTGTTCCTGTTCAAAGTCTGGGACAGAACACGGTCACTCCCATGTCTCAAATTAAAACAAATTAGACAATTTCCAATCAGAAAGCTATGTGAAGATGAACGAGATGGCAGTATCGCAGATTGGCCATTCTGGCCTATAATGGCTCATCAGTCCAGGTCAAAAGTGCAGTAAAAGCAAAGAAACATCAGTCCTTCCTGGAGTTGACCTGAATATTCAAGAGGCATATTGTGTTGTTGGACAGGAGTGGTGGCTGCCTGCAAGTGTGAAGTCTGGACAATCACAGACCACACTGAAGTGGAAGGGCATGCTGATCGTCTTTCTTTCAAATGAAATGGAAGAGAAATTAAAGCCTCATTTGTTTAGTGGTAATTGAAACAAGACGAGCCACCGCCCAAGGTGCAACACAATATAGGAAGGCTGGATCGGAAGCGTGGCCATGCGGCTAGAGGGGTTTCACTGGAAATTGGTTGCAAAAACAGGAAACGGGGCATTGATTTGGTTGATGCTCTGCATTAGCTTGTGGGTGGAAAGAAGCACAAAGCGAGCAGACAACGGGACAGGCAGAGCGTGTGTGTGGCCCCAGAAAGGTAGCCAAGAATAAATGACTTTTTTTTTTTTTTTTTTCCCCCAATCTTGAAAATCCCAGAAAAAAATCTCACAAACAAGAAGACAGCTTCTAACTGTATGTCCCTCCTGCGGAAAAATATATTTATATTTTAACAAACAGATTTTACCTGACTCATAAATCCAATTTTGACTTGAAGCAACCCTAGAACTCTGTGAACTTTGGCGTCCTACAAGGAGCAGCCTTATCTAACTAAAACATCATGTAACCTACAGCACTTCAATCAGTCTCCCATAAAGCCGGCTAGAGTCCCATCCCACTATCAATTACGACTCTTCTCACAAAACAGTCTGAAAAAGATGGGTATTACGCCCTCGGAGCTATACAGCTTCTCCCACAAAGTTATGAAACCTTTCTTCCTTTAGGGATAAACAGTAAAGCAACATCTAATTTGTATGAATAACTCTTTCAGCTGCTTAAATACTTCCAGCCTGATGAATTTTTTAAGCTGTTCTGTTTTCTCAGAATGTATTAATCTTCCACACCTGTTATTTTAGCGCAAACAGTGGATCATGCCATGCAACTAATGTTTCACATTTCCTTCTTTGCTTTTTCAAGATTTGTGATTTGACAGCTTTTTCAAAATAGTAAAATATTAGTTAACTGTCCTTTAGAGGGTTCTCCAGGAGAGGTTTTACGCCTGGACGGTCTGTGGCATGAAAAAACCCCACTTGCTGCCAAAAAACCCTCTTACCTGACTTTAGCTGTTCAGTCTATTACTCGTGGTTCTTGTCGAACTGAGAATTTGCAGAAATGACTAATCATGCACAGACTACTGCTTTTTTCTTGCCAACTCCTCGTCTTTAAATGAGATGCCATTTGTGTACAGAGCTATCCAGATGTGCGTCGCAGCTTGATTTCCTGGGGCTGTCTGTGGAAACACTTCAAGAGAAGCAGTGCTCCCTACCCCAGTGACATGAAAAATCCCTTTGGGATCTTATATGGTACCAAAGCAGAAGAGCTTTATTGCATTTGCCTTAAATGTCTCCCTTTTCAGTCTGTTGAAAAGCCATCCTCCCTTATGAACATGTTCATGGAGCCCACAGAAAATGGTTTTTGTCATGTCTGACTGAACCTTTTTTAATTTGACAGTGGAAACTGTGATTCTGTAGTCTGAGCTGTTTGTTTGTAATCTGGGCTTTTTCACTGATACAACAAAAATAGCACCAATTTGAAGGTGAAAATTCCAGCCCGCATTTCTGTGCCAACACTCACAGAAGAATCTAGCAACACAGGGGGACAGAAATGTGTGCTTCAATCCTCTGAACGAACAGGTGCCTCATAGTTAAAGACAGATGAATATTTATTTGGAGTATTTATTTGGTGTATCCTCTATCAGTCCGTGCCATTCACTACCTTGTTGCAATGCTAAGGACTCAGATACCCAAAGCATGGCATGGCAGCTCCCCCATTTTTGTCTTCTCATGCACCTGATTTGTGGAAGCAAAGGGAAACTTGAGGCGAGAGCCAAGGCAGGAAGCATGTGTAGCTCTTGGAGATGGGAGGTAAACCTTGGTATGTAAGGAGAGAGGAGAAGAGAAGGATTCAGATTCCCCCCAGGTTTGGGATTAGCCTCCAGACTGTGATCTCATAAACATTTGCAAGTTGCAGATTCCCTTGCTTTTGACTTCTCTCTCATTTTGTTTCCTTCCCTTTTTTTTTTTTTTTTTTTTTTTTTTTTTTTTTTTTTTTTTTTTTTTTTTCCAGTGTGCAATAGTGGGGGCTTATAATTGCACTTTGCTATAGCAACTGCATCTGTGGTTTAGTCCTGCTGCAGCAGTGGGAGCTCGAACCATGGTGAGGGACCTCCAGCTCCTCATCCCAGGGTGGATTTCCTATGAAAGAGCTGGGCTGTGGGAGCAGTGTCTGCTTTTAGCCTTGCATCGTGCAGGGCCAACTCCCTGTTGTGAGGGCTCACGCACACTGCTGCAGGAAGTGTCCACCACCAGCACTGCTTCGGGGCTCATTTGCTCCGTTTTGGGTAGATGGGTTGGGAATCAGAGCTGGTGCCGAGGCAGGTGCTGTGATTTATGGGGCTTGCCCCACTCTGCCCAGCCTGTGATCTCCCTCTTGCAGTCCCTGGCCACATCTCCAGCTGGGTGGTTGTGCTGGGACAGAGTTAATTTTCTTCACAGTAGCTGGTATGGAGCTGTGTTTTGGATTTGTGATGGGAACAGTGTTGATAATACAGAGGTGCTTTCGTCAATGCTGAGCAGGGCTTGCACACAGTCAAGGCCTTTTCTGCCTCTCACCCCACCCCACCAGTGAGGAGGCTGGGGGTGCACAAGGAGCTTGGAGGGGGCACAGCTGGGACAGCCAACCCCAACTGACCAAAGGAGTATTCTGTACCATATGGCATCATGCTCAGCGTATAAAGCTGGGGGAAGAAGAAGGAAAGGGGGGATGTTCAGAGTGATGGCATTTGCCTTCCCCAGTAACTGTTATGCATGATGAAGCCCTGCTTTCCTGGAGATGGCTGAACACCTGCCTGCCCATGGGAAGCAGTGAATGGATCCCTTGGTTTGCTTTGCTTGCACACATGGCTTTTGCTTTACCTTCAAACTGTCTTTATTTCAGCCCATGAGTTTTCTCACTTTTCCTCTTCTGAGTCTCCCCCCCTTCCCCCCAGGAGGCGAGTGAGCAAGCGGCTGTGCGGTGCTTGCTTGCCAGGTCGGGTTAGACCATGACAGTGGTCCTCAGAGGACAACCCAGTCCTGCCTCCAGCCAGCCAGGCACTGCATTTGCTGACATAGGTGGGCTAGGATGGACATGGAGAGCATGGTCCAGCTGCAGGTGAGGCTGGTGTGAGCTGCCACAAGACTAAGAAGACATTTAGCAGACCATGCTCATGTAGCTGTCTTCTTACTATTTTTCTTTTAAAGCTTAGGCTTTTACAGTGGAGAAAATAAAGATGACAAGTGAGCTGAAACCATTCTGAGGATCTGAAAATTTGTAAAGGTTCTTCCTGACAGCCATTATATTTTGACTATGGCATTCCTTTATGGCATTTACAGTTACCGCTACAGTTACTATTGCAACCCTTTAGGTTCTCATATGTGATTTTACAGCATGGATCATGGATCAGTTACAACAGTACCATTGCCCGTATTGAAGATTGATAATCTGCAGAAAATACTGTATTTTAAAAATATATGTTTGAAGCAGGAGTGTCTAATGGATTTACAGATGTTTTTCAGACCGTACTATTCTCCTGACAGTTGCAAAGGTTTTCACAAAAGCAAGTGGTATGTACATTGTTAAAAAAAATCCAGAAGATTAGTCCAATGCCTTCACAGTAGTGACTGAAAGGCAGAAGATAATAATTCCTTAGTAAGATAATGTTTGTCTCAGGTGAGTATCAGTGTGGGTTTTTTTTTTAAAAAAATTTAATTTTCATTTTTAAATAAAGGGATCAAAACGAATGATTAAAACAGGACCACAAATAGGCTTCTTATTATGGAAAGAAAGAGATTATTAACATTCATGAGGGTCCTACTTAAAAAACAAAAGCCTTCAAATGAGCTGCAGATTCTGCAAACAATAGGTAATATATTAAGAGATATAAAACAGCATCAATTAGGCTCAGTAACTACAAATATTTTGAAATATTTGACTACTTTTATATGATTTACTAACTCCACACAGTAAAATTAAAAGCATGCAATTGCTGAAGCAGTGAAGTGGATATATCTAAGTTCAGCTCTTCTTTGACACCAATAGCATCTTTCTTAATCATATGAGTGGAGGAAAAAAGCTTTCCAAAACTAAAGCCATATTTTTGCAAATGTTGCTGGAAGGAGAGTGTATCTGTAAGGAAAAGATAGAGCCTGTCCACTTTTGAAAGCTGGCCTCACAGAAGACAGCCATCTGCTTTACTTATGATTTCTAACCTGGATATTAATGTAGAGACTAGGTGCAAAAAAAATCTAAACACACAGCAAAACCTTGTCTGTAATTAATATGCTTCCCTGCCTGTAATTAATATGCTCTTTATGAGTGAGACTGGATGGTCATCTCTTCAGTGAGGCAACTGAAAAGAGCACGTAAAGAGCCGCAGGATTGTATCCTGAGATATAGCAATGCAGGAAGGGTCATATGTCTTCTGACTTCAGAGTATTTCTTGTATAAAGACTAAAGAATATATAAAGTCCTTAAAGAATAAAAATTAATACACATTTCCATGTATGTATTATTTTAGTGAAAGCTGTAATTTTTTCTAAGAATTATTTATGGCATTTTGTCCCACTATGCTATACCTTACACATGTAATCTAGCAGGCTGTCTTGCTTGTGGTGTTGAAGACTGTTTGTCAATCTATTTTTCACAAAGAAATGTATGTGCTAAAAATCTTTCCTAGCTTCTTTCAACCACACCTGCCCATACTGTGCCGCACATGCCATATGCCAGAGTCGTGGGCAGTGTAGAGGAGAGTACAACACTGATTTCAGTGGGGCCTCCGTAATCCTCCCTGGCAGAGAGCAGAGCCCGACACCAGTGCAGGAAAATAGATTTAAAACCTGAAAAGTGTGATCAGCAGTTTGGGAAGAAGGTCAACCATGTGTTTTATGTGTTACCATTTCTCTGATAAGCCTGTGGCTGTGCCAGTTCAGAGGACGTACTGTGCCTTGAAAATTAATATTACAGTCAGACTTGTCACGTAGCATTTACGCCATGACCTTTTAGCATGATAAGAGAAACTCTCACATTTTTATGTTATTTACAAAACTTTTTTTTTAATATGTTTTGAGCTCTTTTGATAAAACTGTATGTGGTTTTAGTCCTCAAGCACCTTGCTCTGTAAAGCATCTAAAAAGACAAAATGACTTTTAAACATAACCATTAAGTGCTCCCCTGAATCAAAACATTATTGACTAAATTTCAAGCCTATAATAAAGCTAATAAAACAGGTTACTGGAGCAGGATTTGAGATTTTCATTCAGATTTATAATAAGACAGAAAGAAAATGGCTAATGGATATTGACTACCGAAGGTTACTATGATGAAAGGTAAAGACAGAGAGATAGTTCAATCAGCATGATGGTGCCAAGGAACTTCCTCTCCCATTGAAGATGAATTTGTGATGCTATGGATTGCTCTATCCTATACAGAATAACATTTCCCAAGTCTTACATGGAAACCTTCAATTTATATTGGATTAAAACATCTTACATCTATACCAGGTATTTGTAGGAATTGCATAATTTTATATTCATTAACCTTTGTAAATTAAGTCACTATATATAGAGTAAATCCTATGGCATAATTTCACCATGAAGTAACAAGGATGTTGCAGTAGAAGTAACAGTAAAAGTTCAACCCACAAACAAATTTTGTTGTTGCAGAAATGCTTTTTCTGAAAAATGAAAATACTTCTGAGTGAACTCCAAAATGGAAAAAAAAATCAATAGCATTCATTGGCAAAACCATTCCATCTATTAACAGGGGAGGAACAACTCAGAATTAAAGATTTGACAGTGTAAACTCAATATTCTTAACTTCAGAATTCTGTAATTAAAATCCTGGATTTATAACCTCAGTCCTACAAACATATCTATAGCAAATGCTATCAAAAGACTATATGATAAACTAGGATGGTTTACTGTCCATTTTTATTTACTCTTGGTTTAACTGTATTTTGTCTAGAAAATATTACCATTCCAGTAGGAAAATAGTGCCTTGGGACTGTAGATATGATCTGTTTTATCTTGATTATAGGCAGGAAACCATCAGCAATTGCTCCTGAAGTATATCTTAAATTTGTTCCAGTCCATGACTGGCCGATGCGGCTGATATGGATCCTCATGGCCCAGCTCAGACTTGAGAGAGGTGGGTATCGTGCTGTCAGACCCAAATGCAATTTCACCCACTGTACCCCAGGCCCAAGCAAGATCCTGATAAATAATTAAACCTGTGGAGAACTCTAAAACCTCCTGGCTGAAACATGAGTTTGGACATTTCCGTTTTGCTTTGGACAATAACCTTTTAGGATTTAAATGCTGCAGGAACTGCTTGGCACAGCTGAATGCATCCTGCAGAATTCAGACCATCTCCCACATGGGTGTAATAAGAGGGAACATTTCTAGGCTCTCACATGGGCATTTTGGACATAGAGAGATAAGGAATGTTTCCAAACACTGCATGCGCTTGCAGCAAAATGGAAAACTCTATCATCTTCTCTGGTTAATAAGCAAACAGCACATCTGGGTAACTCTTACCAGGTTGGAGATGACTCCTGTGGTTGGTTCTTCATATTTTTTTCTGAATAGAAATAGAAATAGGGCCACTCTCACTAGTCTAGATTAGTTCCACCTTGTAAAAATGATAATAAAATAGTATTCATTATGAAATAAAAATGAATGAATAAAATGAAGAAAATAATACATCTCAATTCTCCTTACTAGCTGTTCAGGCAAATAGTGTGAGGTAATTGATGGGTTTCTGTTCCTTAGCGGTTACAATGCTACTGTTCACTTTTTTCACAATGGCTTTCTATGAGTATTTTTCTAGAAGTATTTAAGAATGATATCTCCATTAAAATTTTCACCAGTGAACTTTTGTACTGCTGGTAAACACAAACACAAGGATTTTGAGAATCAAACTTGTTTCAAAGTCTAACAAATTGAAATCCCCCATCTTTCCAGACCTTATTTGCCTTGCCTCTTACTAAAATCTATCTCAATCAATGGAATTCTTGCAAATGGCCCCTTTGCCCTGGGCTGCAGAGCCCTCTTGGCCTGGAGATAACTCTGGAGCTGCCTACAATTATCTCTGAGTGGTTTCAACTACCGGGCTGGCACCTAGGAGAGGGAAATATGACTCAGCTACTTTCTGGCCAGCATTTTTTGCTCCTTGCAAAATAAATTAGGCAGTAACCATCTTAATTCCTCTAATTTCTACAACTAAGCGATTTTGTTGAAGTATTTTAAACAGGTTTGCAAATATGTATTTTGTAGTCTATATTTTATGTATATGTTTATTCACTTGGAAAGGAAGAAAATTAGGAAAAAAAAAAGAAAAAGAAATCCCTTTTTAAGTTGCTGAACAAAGTAAAATCACAATATCATATGTAGGTGTTTTGATTAAAAGACTGTTTGCAGGAAGTAATACTATATTACAGCAAAAGCTATACTAGGTAATGGATACTTTCTTGGTTAAAAACCTCTCATATTTTCAATGCAAATAGTTTTCAAAGTGGAAACAGCATCATATTGCTTATGCAAACTATTTGAGCTAAGTGAAGGACTTTTCAAAGAGTCTCCAAATCCTTTTTCTACTTTAGAAAAGACCTCTACCATTGATTTCATACTCTTTTTATGGATGAAAACATTATTCAAGAATAAGAGATGTTTCCATTGAAATCACTTATAAAATAATAAGCCATTAGCTTGTTTTCTTTCTGGAAGGGATGATGCCAAACAAATTACTTTTATTATAGGTCAAATATCATCAGTACTGAAAGCCTTGGACATAGTCTTTAAATGCTTCGGTGGATCTATAGCAATGCACTTTCTATTGCTGAGGACTTCTGAGATCCCAGCTCATCAAAATGTGTTTATTCAGCTCAGCTTACACATTCAGCTCCAGTTCAGGCCTCCTCTTCACAGGAGGAGAACTTCACTGAAGAGTCAGAGGATGCAGGAACAAAGAGAAGGGTTTTGTTTGTTTGTTTATAATTCTCCTTTGTGAGATCCCCCAGGAGTAAAAAAGAGAATAGTTCACAGTCTGGTAAGATCAGAACAGCAAAAGTATTTGCAGCATGGCACACAATAAAGCATTGCTTACTTGGAAATACTGTACTCCCAGCCAGCACCATCCTGTGAGACTCACAGATCGGCTCCAGACCCTGCCGCAGACTTGCTTCGGGAGCTAAGATTCCCCTCACCTCCAGAGACTTTTCTTCCCTGGAGAGCCCTAAGAGGTTGATGCAAAACAGATCTGACCCTCTACAGAATATCTGGTTATTTTTCTAATTTCTTCCTCTATGGATGGGTAGATTTTTAAATACTGCTTTAAAATTTGAAGTTCATTTTTATTTGCAGTGACAATATTCATATCCCAGTCAATTTGTATTTATTTTACAAGCGTATTTTCTTTAATCATGTAATGGAGCAGACCACTAATTCTCTCCTTCTGGATGGCTGTGGTGAGACCACACATGCTCTCCGCTCTAAGCGCTAGCAGACTGGAAAGAGATGAGAAGAAAGAGCAAGAACAAAATACCATTAGAAACCCAATGCTGTTCCCATCTGAATTGTTCTTATGTGGCTCCTCACCAAGCTAGCAAACTTTGGGATCTTCAGGCTCCATGGACTGGCAATCAGTCCTTTTATTCCACCAGTTTATTGTTTCAAAAGTGATGGCAAAGCTGCATCCAAAGAACTATCAATTAGCCCTTGGAGGTAGTCCAAAAGGACCAGTAGCCCACGCTATACTTCTTGGTTAAGAGACACTAAGATCAGAAAAGGACACCCTTTGATCTTATCAGCCCAATGATAAGATGGGCTGATAAGCCGGAGTGAATAAAGGGCCTCAGTGGAGTACCTAACAGGGCAGTTTTGAAGTGCAGCACACCAGTTTTCTGGAGGGATGACACTGATGGGAAATAAGGTCTCTGTATTAAAGTGCTCATTGATTAGTTATTTCACAAGCACAACTCGGATCTATTTTGAGCACACAGTGGGTACTCATCCAGACTATGCTTTCCCTATTTCAAGCAAATTGGCAAGCTGGAAAAGTTTGGCACAACTACTCAGACTGTACTGGCCTCTATTTCAAAGAGAATTGCAATTTGAGTTTCAATCTCACCTAATCCAGATTTGAAACTACAAAGCATTCAGTTTGATTGTGAGAGCAGTGTTATTGTCTAAAGGAGAAACAGACTGTGGTAAGTACTCGTACCTTGACATAAAAAGCTCTCTTTTATTTGCCTGTCCAGGATGACATCATCAGGCAGACATCTTTCGGTAGCATGGGTCTCACCTGAACATCTGGAAAGCAAGCGATTGTTCAGAGACCTGGTTGTTCAGTTTGCACCACCTGTGTAGTTCCTGTGGCGGATGTTTATACCTCTGCTGATGCAAGAGGCGCTGAAGAGTCAGTCTGAAAGTGCTGCCGACTGCCCCCATCTCTGCAAGATGCCTGGTGACATTCACATTAAATGTGATTTGCAGTCTGGGATTCAGGTATAGTCTTTCTCTTCAGGACTGTAACTCTAGCTTAGTCTTACCTTAAACTCATGATTTTTAAAGATAAATTCTATAAACTATTTTATTATTTTTTGGGTGTGAAAAACACTCAGAGAAGTGATAGCTTACAATGCATGCTCCCTATAGTGGCTCGCTGGTGGCCCCGTGGAGATGGGCACCCTGTTGGCAAATTCTTTGGGTTGCAGCTCTTAATTTGGGCACCTTCCTCTGGTAGCATCCAAAGTCAGGTGTCTGTGCCCTTCCTCAAACAGCCTTGGCTGCTCCTTCTCGGTCTGCCTTTCCAATTAACCATATTATATTTAGCAGCAGAGGTGCCTGTGGCTGAGGTCCACTGGTGACATGGCAGAACCATTATAGAATCATAGAATCATATAATCACAGAAAGGTCTGAGTTGGAAGGGACCCCAAGGATCATAGAGTTCCAACCCCCCTGCCACAGGCAGGGACACCAACCTCCAGGCCTGGACCTACATGAGGTTGCCCAGGGCCCCGTCCAACCTGGCCTTGAACACCTCCAGGCATGGGGCATCCACCACCTCTCTGGGCAGCCTGTTCCAGCACCTCACCACCCTCTCTGTAAAAAACTTCCCCCTAATATCTAATTTAAACCTCCCCTCCTTCAGCTTCAATCCATTCCCCCTTGTCCTGTTATTGTCTACCCTTTTAAAAAGTTTGTTTCCCTCCTGTTTGTACGCTCCCTTCAGGTACTGGAAGGCTGCAATGAGGTCCCCCCGCCCACTGGCCACAGGCATGTCCAGGAGCTCTGTGGGAGCTCAGCCTGCCCCAGCAGCAAGACTTGCTTTGGCACAGGAGCTGCCATACATGGATCACCCTTTGGGCACGGCAGCAGACAGAAAGCCCAGCGCTGTGCTCTACGAACCACGGGGTTTGCAGGGCAAGCCGACTATTCAGCAGCTCAAAGCCGTACTATGGCACTTTACATAAACCTGTCTCTTATACTTAACCTTTTCATTTTTTCATGCATAAAGTGTGTATTTTGTGATCATTATTTTTGTTCACACATCAAGCACACCCACTCTAGGTCATTACCAAGCCCATGAGCTCTGTTCGTGCCATGTATCTTTACCATATTTTCCTACTCTTCTTATCCCGCTGCCCACAACAGTTCTGGTGGCATTTCCAATCATCTGTTAACTTCTGCTAGGCTTTTGATGGACCTCAGGCCTCCCACTTGTTAGTCTATTCTCTAGCTGCCCATCTCTCATGCTCTCAAGCTTTCCTTTACTTCAGTTGTATAATCATAGTAATGCAACTTCTTGGTCTTCAGGCTTTCTTTGTAGCTTTGCTTTGGCCTATGGACAACAACTATCATCAAGGATAAAAAGATGTAGCGAGTCCTTGCTTACTACAGTCCTCCATGTCAGATTGCCTTCTGGGAGATTATTCAGTGCAATTTTCAACTCGTATATCTGTATCTGAAAGGATGCAGTTTATTATTGCCACTGATCAAAAGTCTGAAAGTTTAATTTTTATTTGAAAGAACCAATCGATTCAAATGTTTCAATCAAAGCTTCTTAACTTCAACTGAAAAAAAAGCTTTGGGTGGATGGTGAAATAAATCAAGAGTTTGCTAGTTTTTAACAGGCCGTTTGTTCAAGGTGGAATATGGCCTCTGGCACAGCATATGTGACAATCAGTGAAAAGTGCTTTTACTGAGGAACCGGCACCGTCTACTATTTTTCTGACAAATATTTACCTTTCTGTGTTGCATTATCTTTCTAGCCAATATCTTTGTTACTAGCTCCTCTACAAACCAGAATGAAACTGTCTGAAATGCCATGGCAGATCCAGAGAAATGCAATCATGAACATCTTATTGTATCAAACTGAATATAAAAGCGAATATTAAAATCAGTACGATATTGAATTAAATGAGCGTTACTGCCTGCAAATTATCCCTTGTGCTCTTCATTTCACCACTAAGTTTTATTTATTTTACTGTTTCTTTTCAAGATGTGATCCAGGCTATCAGACTAACAATGCCAAATTGCCTTGTAGCCTAGGAATTTTAGGGAGGAATCTGGAGGTTTTGGTGACTGGGCAGAGGACAGGTGGTGCATCTGGCACCCAGTGAACAATGTGGGAGATGGTTTGGAAACGTAATAAGAGCACATTAGCTGGATGTTTCTGTTAGAGTATTCAGTAGCAAAATATTTAATGATGCTGACATTTAAATTGTGATAATTAGATTTCCTAGTTAGCACCACATTGGGAAGAATGGGAACAGTTTATATATTACTCAGAGCTATTATTTCAGACTGTCTGCAAACTCTGATTGGCAAGAATGACCTGGTTCATACTCTATTTATATATGAGCTTTATTTTGGCTTTAATGAAAGCTTAGCTTCTGGATCACAGTTCTCTACCATTATGCGGCTCTGTGAGGATGAGATTCACAAAAGGCTTGCTTTCAGCCAAGCTCAGAGCTCCTCTAGTGACATAGCCCCACAACTCATTACCTCTGCAAATACTGGTCTGCAAATATGGCCATGGCACCTACCACAGGTTTCGAGGGAAGGGAGGTTATCTAAATGCCTTAGAAACTACACTGGGCATTTGAGTAGAAAACATTTTCTTTGAAAAAAAAAAAAAATGCAGAAGCAAAGTAACTGTTTTCCATTATTACCTCTCCAAGACATTTGTCCCCTTGCTGTAAGAGGTTTGCTACACCCCGCAGAATGGAGGGCAGCACCCACCGTGACACAGACTGACAGTCTCCATCTGATGGCCAGTTTTGCTGCCTTTTACAGTAACTGTGCAGAAGCAAACCATGTGAAAAGACATCTTCTGGCAGCTGACTCTTTTTTCCCCACAATCTTTTAGCTTTGGTGGATGGGATGAGGAAAGAATCTACCGTCTGTCCCATTTTAAGAAATACTACAATCATTCTCTTCTTTTTCTCCTTTGGGCAGGGGACTGGCCTCACATGATAAATGAATTATTTCAGTTTGGACATCCTTGTCAGAGCCTTGGGGAAGGCAGCTCGTGTTCTGAAGTGCTGCCTGCAGCCAGCTTACTCCACGGCCAGGTTTGGCTGTGTGTTAGTGTAAGCCCTGGAAGGAAGGAGCCCATCACCCTGGTGTGGGGGCTCCCACCAGCTGAAGGGGCAGGATCCCCTGCCTGGGATTGAAGGTGGGAAGGAGCCTGAACGGAGGTGCACCTGAGGAAGTGGCATTGCTGAGGGAGGACCTGTTTGTGGGAAAAGAGCCCTAGAGCAGGACTGGAGAGGCAGAAAA
>JMFS01021825.1:0-30518 GCA_000699545.1 Podiceps cristatus | reverse complement strand
CCGCCGTCTGCGCTGCCCCCCCTGTACCTGAGAGGCTTTACCCTCGCTCGGCCTGCGAGCTCTCGGTTTCGCTTCCTCAGCTTAGCGTGACGGGGAGTGATTGAACCCTGCGACCAGTTTTATTTGGGAATGCTCTTGTCTATGTCAGTTATACTTTTTTTTTTTTCTTTAATTTACTTATCCCCAGCAGCTCTTTGTAAGCACGTTATGTGAAGTACCTGACCAGCTAAAACACCGAGCAAAATAAAGGCTTCTGCAATTACAGGTAATATGTGACACACCTACAGATGTTAAGAGAGCTGCATGAAGGTAAACAGCTTGCATCAGTAAAACTGACAGGTCCTGTGAGCCTCTGATCACACACTGGAAACATTCCTCAGAATTACAGGGGGAATAGGAAATGAGGTGTGAGTCAGAAATACTTGTATTTCTGTGTAGCAGGGCTGGATAAGATCGCATGAGGAATGAGTACTCGAGCTCTTAAATAAAACGCGAGGGACGGGTTAGAGGCTTGCTTAGCTCATGGCGGCAAGTGACCACGTTCTTGTGGCGTGCTGGGCATGGCTGGTGTTCCTGTCATTGGGCTTCCTAGACTGGATCTTAGTTCTCCAGTCTTTTGTGTTAACCAATGTTTCTGTTTATTTCTGGTTTCCCAGTAGAAGAATTAATTTATTTGTCTTGCGCTCCATTATCTTTCACTATGTGGCCTGGAAATACTGTAACAGGCAAAGGGTTGAAATAAGGAAGTGGCCCTTTGTCTTCAGAATACTCTTTTAAACTCAGTTTTTGTGACTTTGCTAATGAGGTTTTATTGGCTGTGGTCTGTGTGAAATTTACCATGATGCATGTCTGTACTGAGACAAGAGCAGAATAAAATTTACTTTCATCCTTGGTTTTGTTAAAGAAGTTATATGTGGTTTCTAGTATCTTTTGCTCTCCACTGTTCAGCTTGGAAATTCGTATTGCCAGAAACTTACTCTAGAAGAGCCCCAGAGCTCTGACTGCAGGCAGAATGATAGGCACGACATTGAGTTAGGCTTAGCTTAGAGGACAAGGCAATGGTGGGCCAAGCCTTAGCCTGGAAAAAGGAGGTACTTTGATGTGTCAACTAGGCATTGCAATGTAAAGTTCCAGGAGGGATTTCCAACAGGTTTGCAGAACTATGAGGTTGCACCTCTATGAGGTTTCTGGGAGACTTCAGTTCCTAGAACTGTCAGTCTCATAATTTCTAGAAGGACTACATATCGCAGAGTTTAAAAATGGAACAACAAAAGGCCATGAATTAAAATATTTATCTGGAGAAATTAATTCTGTCCTGACAGGGCTAGTTCTCACAACTTTCTGAAGCTTGACTGTGTGGCTGTCTTGCACCCCTTGAAGCATAACCCAAGTAGATTGCTCAAGTAATCTCATTTAATTTGTGTAAAAAGTAATTGAAAAGTAATTATACACTAAAAAAGGTATAGCAGACTATCTCAGTAGCTGGAAAAATAGCACTTTGAGATACAAGTTCTTAGTAACAGTCATTGCATAAGCTTGGTTGGTACCTGTGAGTGAAGAGGAGGCTTTACAAGTTAATTCTTTTTTATTCATGTGAACAGTTCCAATGAAATCAGTGGTCTCAAACTGCACCAAGCCAGGAGCATGGGTGGAATCTTTGGGGGGGGTTTTTTGGTGGGGTGGGGTGTTGACCTTTTTCCTTGTTCTATTTCTCACTGCTTTTAATTGTTATTTAATGATGACTGATGATTTACCTTAAAGGAGAACTTTGACTGTTGCCTGGCTGAACACCAGTTTGTGTAAAGAAAAACTTAAAAGTGATGATGTGTGAGGAGAGATAAAGTGCTGTCAAAACAGAAGGACTGTGGAAAAAGAAACATATCTCCTATTAGTTGATAAAAGAAAGTTGAAAACTAATTCTGTTCCTTATCTCATACAAATGTTTCTTCCTGTAATAGATTTTTTTTTAAAAAAAATGAAAAAGTTGCTTTTGTCTTTACTTCTGAAGAAAGAAATGATAACAAAATATGCACTCGGGGAAAAGCTGCACTGCAGTATAAAATCTTAGTGTTTATAAATTTAATTAGCATTGCCAATTTTGTAGAAAATGACACATTGAAGTGGGAATAGGCAGATTTGCAGATGGGATGTAGGTGCTTGCCTAGGTCTGAGGGGAAGGGAATGGGAATTAAATAACAGTTAAACAAAACAAAACCCACAAAAAAACCCTCCCACACAAAACCCAACATAATACCATGGCTTAAAAGGTGCTGTTATCAGGACTTGGGAGCAGGGCATAGTGTATATAAAACTCTATGGGCAATAGGACACTTGCATCAGTGAAGAAAGTCCTCAGGAATTTGACTTTCTTTTAAAGTGAGAATTTTAAAGCACATTTTGAACAAAAGGTGGTGGTGGTGGTGGCTGACGGGTGAACTTGTGCAGTCTTGTTATGCCTTAAAGTGTGACTGGCACTTCTGATTTCCTGTTTTACGCAAGTGGAGTAAATTTTGTGCAGAGATGTTCTGGAGGATGGTAAGCCTCCCTTTACAGTTGCAGGCTAGTAAAATAGGTGTGAGTATTTCCAAACGTGCTTGGAAGATGACTTAAAACTTGCGTAGGGGCATGAATATGGGACTGTCGTAAGGGGGTCATAGTAAGTAGAATTAAACCCTTAATGCTGTTGATGTTTAACTACCATAATTTTTCTAACATTTAAATGCATACATATTGGGTCCTAATCTGTTGTGTTAGAGGCCATCTCGGTTTAATCAGAGCAAAGAATGCCTCCTGTTTTCATAAACTTGAGTAGAAGAAAAGTACAATGCTTGCAGTGTTCAGACCTGCAACTGTCAGAGGTTTCCTGTTCCTGATTAGTCTTTGCCTGTTCTTGTGTCAAATCAGATATACTGTAATCCCTCTGTCATGGCTCTTCTCTTCTCCAGTTTCCACTCTGATCTAGAGATAGGTGTTCAGAACAAAGTTTTAAGAGCTACTAGAGAGACGGGCTTTTATGGTTGTTAGACTGCTCTCTTGATCTTTATTGAACTTTTTAGGAAAGAGAGTTGGTATTTCAGAGTGTTCCAGCTGCATGCTCCTTGAAGTTTTTCATATACCACTATAAAATTAAAATAGCTGGAAGCTGTCTATAGTAGTGAAACGAAAGGATTTTGGTTGCCAAAGTCTGAGTTCAAAGCTGCATCTTCTTACAGTTTGAACTCTGCATTAAAGCTATAGCAATGTAAGGAGCTGTGTTCTTTTTTAGGCAGCAGGAACATCCTGGGATGTTTGAGTTCAAGCTCTGTACTTCCAACTTTGAACTGGTACTTACCTGTCTTGGTCCACTCATAACAAAGTAGAAGTCCATGAAGCCTATAATTGTAGTGGAGCATTTCAGAACCTGTGAAATTTCAGCCCTGTGAAATGGTGAGATTTTATTATCCCCAGTTTACTGTCTGGGAAACTGAGGCATGGGGCAGGCTGACAATGAGGTCTGAGAGAGTTAGCAAGTAAGTGCTGTAGCCTGTATGCCAGCCTTTCTGGGTGAAATAAAAGGATTCTGTCTTTGGAAGATGTTAATCTGTATTTACTAGAAGCTTCCTTGGTTCAGTCCTGGCAATGCCGCTGTTCTTGCAGTACAGCACCAGAACTAACTCAGCAACAGGAATAACAAAATCAGCACACTAGCAATGAAGTGCTTGCTGTTTTGCTTAGCAATAAAGTAGATCCCAGGTTGACAGGGTGCCAGTACAAAACTGCTGAAATCTAGATTTGTGTGTTCTTCAAATCTTAAAATGAAAGAACATGAACAGCTCTAAGACACCTTGATGCTGCTATCAGCGCCTATATATGAGCTAGTGCTCCCAGCCTGTCTAGATCAAGACCTGAAGGAAAAGCAGGGCCTTTGAATGCATGCTTGACCTCAACATACAGGAATACTTATTGTCTGAAGTTGGGTCATAAAATAACTTTGGTAATGATCTTGGGTGTGATGCAGTTCAGATGTTCTAAAGATTTTCTATGGCAAAAAAAATGCATTAGAGCTGCCACTCTCAGGCATCTGAGTTATCTTTGTCCCCAGCTTTGGGGTTGGGAATGGACACTCAGGACTAGTGCTTCTTTGCTTAAAGATTATATTGATTAACACATTCCCACATAGCATAAAGTGACTTTTGTCTTGGCGGACTGCTGATCTTGTATCAGTATCTAGAGGCACTACTGAAAGTGGTGGGCTGTCATACTGGACCCTTAACTCTTAGTACATCCTACACTAAAATTCTGATAGTGGGGGCATTGTGAACACCCTCTAAATTTCCGTGTAATTCCAATAGAATAAGTAAATTGGATTTCAGTTTGTAGTTGTGGGGAAAGGTGTATAATCTTACTCTAAATTTATGTGTAAGTTAGCATACTGTGGACCCCTTCTTGCCTGAGACTCCTAGATGTTTCTATAGCATAAGCAAATACTGTAACACTTGCAAACAACTACCTTTTTTGTCTGATAATATCATATGACAGCAAACACCATGCTGTGTATGTAAAGTATCTTCTGCAGTTTTTACCTTCACTGTATTCTAGTTATGGTTTGCTGAAGCTGTGGATTTAACCATTGACTAATGTTTTCCCAGTATTAACAGTCTTAACAGAGTGAAGAAAGCATTTGCTAACTAGCTGTACTCATAAATACAGGAACTCGATAATTGTCCTCAGTGTTGTGAATTGCAGGGATTTTCACTGGGTGTATGCACTGCGCGGTGGTTACCGTTTAATGTAGGCGTACAGGAGAAGGCAATCTAGCCATGGCAGCACAGAGGTCAAAACAGCACTGCCCAGAAAGAAGCTGGAGAACTACAGAAATAGTTAAGCTGTAGTTCTTCTCTTGCTGCTGTCTAGCCTGCTACTGAAAAAAAAAACCAAAACAAAAACCCAAACAACAAGCAACTAACCAAAACCCCAAAAAGCCTAACCCAAAACAAAAAACATGCTTGCATGCCTCTGTTGTGTGGTCGTATAGAACCATTTCCCTTGTAACTAACTTTTCAGTGGATGGTGATATTTTGACTGTTTTTAACCTCTACTGTGATGGCCATATACTACTGTGATCCTCTGGTTGTTGAAATGGAACAAAAGGTTCAGCTGGTACTGGAACAGAGGTCTATGCCAAGTCTTGGAAAGGCTTTCATGTGTAACTTATTTGTGTGCTATGCTGTACTTACGATACCAGCAAAGGGGGTAAGTCCTTGACTGTCTGCATACTGTTATTTCTGTAGGCATTTAGCGTCATTTGCTCACACGGAAGTAGTATCTGGACTGACTATATGAAAATAAAAGAGTTACTGCCCATTAAAGCGAAGTAGCTTTCCTGCTTTCTTCTCCTTTGGTTAGCAAGACAGTTAATATTTTACTTGCTAGTAAGACGGTCTTAAAAGCAAGTATCTGGAAGAAAGATGGCCTACGATCTTGAGTCAACATCCTAGCTTTTGAGTAAGTTAGGAGTAAATGACCCATCACATCAGTACAGATAGCCCAAACTTGATGTTTAGCTGGAGTGATCTGCACTGATGGCTTAATAGTGTGAAGGGCTATACTCAGTTAACTTCAGTTCTGCTTGGGTCACTGTGTCTGTTTATTGGAGAGAGGTGGGCACTTCAGCAGCCTTTGATTTGCGTTCACTAAATCCTCTGAATTGGCACTGCTGAGAGTTGTTTAAAGCCAGCTAGTAGGAAACACTGGGGCCAAAATATCTGGGTGGAATTCGGGCTGCCTGAGTAGGGCCCTACAATCTTAGCTGTGTCACCCTTCAGGGAGCAGATAGTACTGGTATCTGATCAGTGCCTGTATCAAATCTTTGAGTGTCCCAGAAGTCATATGACTTTCCACCAGCATAAAAACAAGTCTGAGAGGCCATAAAGGTGCAGCAGGAAGGGGCAAAGCTTGGTGACTAGCTTGGCAAGCAGCAGGAAGAATAGGGGATGGTGGTGGGAGGAGCTGAAGAGATAGTTGGAGGATTTGGAAAAGTAGGTGGGAATGGTGAAGGGTGGGAGTTTGGGCAGATATGAAAGAGGCTTCTTTGGGAAGGAGAGGAAATGTCACTAGGAGACTCTGTGAAAGGCTGCCTCTCCGAAGTGTGGTGGCTGTTTCTGCATTGAAGCAAGTACAGACATGCTTTTGCTAGAATTGAAGCACCATGTTTTAGCTTAGCCAGCACAATATACTCTCAAAGGAGGTGGAGCAAGTCAGATGAAAAGTTTCATGGCGTATATTGAATGACAGTGGTGATAGCGCTTTGCCAACCCCTCATCCCCACTGACTGCTCATTCCTTCCCATGCTTTGCAATTTCCAAAATTTGCTATTTGCAATAGCAAAAAAAAAGAGGTAAAAACAAATATTTGAAAAAATCTGACTAATATGTATGATATTTAAGTATCTCTGCTATTCAGGGTCATTTCTGTGTCCTCGCAGGGTTGTTAACCTATAGATCTCTATATCTGTATGCTAATGAAAAATAAACTTTCTTCTTGGAAAAATAACCTGGCGGGACAGGAAGATAACTCTGCTTCCAGGACTGTTTCCAGACAGGTAGAGGTAATAGCCTGCATAGATTCTGCCCCCTGAAGGAGGCTCAGACAAGTTTCTTTCCAATCTTAAGAAAATCTTCAATCCCCTCCTTCTTTTTCACATCCTGAAGTATAACCCCACGCAGTCAACCAGCATGATCTGAGGGAAATGCAGCTTCCAGCACCAGTGAAGGGAGATCACAGGTACATTCCAATAACTAAAAAAAAAAAACAAAAACAAAACAAAAAAAACAAACAAACAAAAAAACAAACAAACAAAAAAAAACCAACCAAACCCCAAACCACCAGCCTTGCATTCATGTAACAACTAAGTGTCCGCATTTTCCCTGAGCTGCTGTGTACTTTGACTGATGCTCTGTGTTATTGTATGTGACTTACTGATTATATGTAATTCTACTGTAAAGCAAAAGGTTTTTGACATTACTCAGAATGGGAGTGTGACGTGGAACACAGTTGCAGGGAAGTGTCCTCATTTTCTTCCTCATGCAATGTGACCTAGCTCAGAGTTAAGAAAATCATAAAAACCCCATCACGTGATGGATGTAATGGCCTTTGCGGCAGTGTCTCCTCTTCTCTAGAAACCTTGAAAATGTCTTTTTTTTTTTTTTTTTTTTTCCTTTTCCCACTCCTTATGGTACCCCGTGCTGTAAATGCCAAAGAAGGATGGTCTCTGTGATGCAAATGAATTCACAAAGCTGCAAAATAAAAAACTTAATGAGGAGTTTCAGAGCAAAGAGATCTGTAAGCACTTTTAGAACATCCTGGCTGAGTGGCACAAGAAATGCTGGTTTCTTGAATTCAGAGTAGCTTGCAAACTTTCTGTAAATGCATCTGAAGCTGGGGGGGGGGGGGGGGGGGTGGTGGTCCTCAAAGTTCTCTGTGAAAGGCTGTTGTTTGTGGAAGCTGTGCAAACCCAGACAGTGGTGGTGTTCCTGGGGAGGTATGTGGGAGACAAAGGTGAAATCCTTTCCTTCATTAGTCATAATACTTTGAAACTCGTACTGGAACCTGTATGCTTCTGTTGAAAAGTCTCTGGGCTACTGCTGGCCTGTCTGACCTCCTCAAATGTTGATTTCAGCATTCTCCTAGCCTCTGAAAGGTCTGCAGTCTGTGCTAGGAGGGAAAAAAAAAAAATAAATCACTTGACAGGCACTGACAATGAAGGGGTCTTTGTCTAGTTGCCCTAGGCTCTCTTTGGCTGGGGCAGAGAAGTGCAATTTTAGGGTGAATCTAAGCACTGATTTTTAAACATCCACTTGAGATGGGTCATGACCAAGATTTCACCTCCATTGCCTCAGTTTATTGTGGAATTTGCTTCAATTACAATACAGAGGCCTACGGTCACATTTTTTTAAATTTGTGAATGCAGATTATCCAGGCCTGCTCACGGAAGGTTCAAACTGTCAGCAGCAGTTCCTTAAGGTCTGTCTCTATTGTGTACAACATGCTAAGGATTAGCCAATTTGGCTTAATTTGTGTAGGAATTTTAGCTAATGCTTTATTTTTTTTTAACATAACACCTACCTCTTGGCTGATCTTCTATTATTTTGCTACTGTTAACAAACTACTAGAAGCTTCTAAGTTATTTTCATCAAATTTCCTCTGTCTGTTTTTACTAGTTAATGTGGCTAATGGCTGTTTTCAGTTGTCAGATACACCTAGAATTTAAATTAACGTGATACTACATGTGTAATGAAGTAATGAAATATTACCTGCTGATATGTGATTATTATTTATGACTGCTTATAGGTAAGCCCACTGTGCATCAACAAAATGTTACCACCGCCAATGGATATGCTGCAATTATATGATACTGCCTTTATTTTATACCATGTGCTTGATGGTATTTGTTTCCTGTCTTGATTAATCTTAGATTTGTTTATTTGTCTCATCTTAGGTCAGACAATTAAAACAAGACAATGGACTGGGGAGCCCTGCATACCATTTTAGGAGGTGTAAATAAGCATTCCACCAGCATCGGGAAGATATGGCTCACAGTCCTGTTCATCTTCCGTATCATGATCCTGGTTGTGGCTGCAGAGAGAGTCTGGGGAGATGAACAAGATGACTTTATCTGCAACACTCTGCAACCAGGTTGCAAGAATGTTTGCTACGATCACTTTTTCCCCATCTCTCACATCAGACTCTGGGCCCTGCAGCTGATCTTCGTTTCCACACCTGCGCTGCTGGTGGCCATGCATGTAGCTTACAGGAGGCATGAGAAGAAAAGACAGTTCAGAAAGGGAGACCAGAAATGCGAGTATAAGGACATTGAAGAAATCAGAAGACAGAGGTTTCGTATTGAGGGTTCCTTGTGGTGGACATACACCAGCAGCATCTTCTTCAGACTAATCTTTGAAGCAGTCTTCATGTACGCGTTCTATTTCATGTACGATGGGTTCCGAATGCCTCGCTTAATGAAGTGTAACGCTTGGCCCTGCCCCAACACAGTAGACTGCTTTGTTTCTCGACCTACTGAAAAGACGGTCTTTACTATTTTCATGATTGCTGTGTCCAGTATTTGCATTCTTTTAAATGTGGCTGAATTATGTTACTTACTAACAAAATTTTTCCTCAGAAGGTCTAAAAAAGCTGGGAATCCAAAACATCACCCCAACCATGAGAATAAGGAAGAAACTAAACAAAATGAAATGAATGAGTTGATATCTGATAGCTGTCAGAACACAGTTATAGGATTTTCAAGCAGCTAAGGTGGTGTCAATGCTGGTGTTCACTCTTTTTGGAGTGAATATTCTTTGTTTAAAGGCTGCAAATAAAATCTGTTATATTAAACAATTTAAGTTGGGCAAGAACTTGATACGTAGCGTCAGGTGTTAATTATGCACATGTATGAAAAAGTCAGGGCAGCCTAAATGGGTGAAAATTGTGTGAGCATTAAATAGGAAAGTGCGTTTTCCTATGAGTACGCTTACAAGCTGGCTATGGCAAGTGGGAAACCCTAATACCTTCATGCTGACACAGCTCCTGAGAACTACATGCAATAAGAACAAAATTCTTTCCAGGCTAGATATTCTAGTATTACAAGATGTTTTGTAATAGTGATAGTTTTTACTTGTGAACTGACAATTAAAATATTTTTCTAAAATCTAAGATTCCATGTTACTTAAGGTGTTACAGTACACAACTGACTGTTTTGTTTCTTAACCAGGCACATGCAGGTGAACCTTTTAATACCCTTTTTCATAGGGAGGAGATGGCGATAGGCTACATCTTTACGAGCGCTGCTTGAGTCTGGCCAGGGAGCTTGAGACGCTCGTGTACACACTGCTGGCTGTAGGGGAAGCTGTGTGCAAACCCACCCCCCGTAGTGGGGGAGATTGGGGTGGCTAGGTCCCGAGTGCGAAGTCCAGCGTGATGATATAGATACAGCCCAAGTAGACTTCAAACATCTAGCAGACCTGGTAATCTTGCTGATCTTTTAATTGCATACTGCCAGTTTTGTAAGAACATACATAACTTTATGTAAATGTTTATTTCTCTAATGTATTAGCTGTTTTTGTTTCTTTATGCTCTATCACATCATGGTTTTGATTTGTTTGATTTTTTTTTTTTTTGTGGTAGACTGATGGTGCTGTTATGAAACTAGGGGCTCTTTGGTTTGAAGTATCACTGGAAACAGAGCAATTCTGAATAAAAGGCAAACCCTTTAACCTTTCTCAATGAAGTGAGAGTCTGTATGTGAATGCTAGTGAGATCTTAAGCAGGACTAGTGCTTATGGAAAAACTGTTTAAGCAGGAAATGTAAATCCAAGGTGCACACAGCCCGGACACCCCCCCTCAGTCCTAGCCAGAGCACTGCTGCCCTAAATCTGTTGTCTGTACTCTACTGGAGGTACACATGGGGGTACCTGCTTGTGGGAGGGGTATGCTATTGAAAGCAGGGGCTCCTCTCGGTCAGAGAGGTGGGCCTAGCTGTAGTGTCTTGTGTGTGTTTCCTGTTTTGGGTCACGCCTCACCATGGACACGCTGACCTCAAAAGAGTTTTGGGTTTTGGTTTGGGTTTCTGTGGGTTTTTTTTGTTTGCGGGGGGTGTTGTTGTTTGGGGTTTGTTTGTTTGTTTTTTTACACACCAGTGCAAATAGCTTAGCCTCATTGGTTTTGTATCATGGAGATATTCTTTCAAGGGGACGGAGCAGGTATCCCTAGGAGCAGAGATTCTACATGGTGTGATTTTCGTCCTGCTGCTGTATTCCACTTTTTCTTACAGGTGCCAGCATGGCTTTGCACGTGTCTGTGCTGTAAGTGGGTTTGGGCTGGCTGGTTGTTCTGTGTGTGACCAGCGGAACACTAATGGGGTGCAGGCACAAGCAACAGGAGAGAGAAAATACCTAGAGTCAGCTGTGTCCGTGCATGAGGGCCTGAGCTGAGCCCTGTCATTTATCTTTTCTGCTGACAAACTCCTGCTGCCTTCACAGCACATTTTCCTTTTTTAATTGCTGTTGTGAAAATAAATTGCTGCTAGTCTGTTGAACGTGACTACCAGCAAGCTTGAGGAAAAAATAATATACACAAAACTGTGTATGTTGGTGTGCTTGTATTGTTCTCTCTGCAGCCTGAAAGTACAAGCAGAAGTGAAGAGGCCTACAAGAGCTTGCCCTTGTAGGTGTTGTTCCCCGTGGCCTCACCATGGCTCCCCCTTCAAGCTCCGCACCCCACTGCAGCAGCAGTTTAAACCTTTACTTAATGGAGCTGCTCCCTCAGGGTCAGGCAGGTGGGGTCTTGGGGTCTTGATAGTTCACCCTCCAGTCTGCCCAGGGGCAAACAGCGAGGGCTCAGGCCTCCTGTCGTGCTGGTGCGGGGTATAAAGACAGCCATTTCTGTTCCAGAATCATGGTTCACAGAGAAACCGGAGCCATGGACTTTCATCCAGGGCATGCTGCAGATCATGTACCATATAGGGAATATGAAGGGAGATCAGTTAATGATTATATGCGATCACACCTCACCACTTTTAGCAATCAAATTGAAATAGCCCTACGCTGAGTGTCAATAAAGCTGGAAAACACCTTAAGGCAGATACGTTTTTCTCAAATTGAGGAGGGTGTGCTGGTTTCAGCTGGGATGGAGCTAATTTTCTTCCTGGTAGCTACTGTGGTTTGGATTTAGTATGGGATTTGGTGTGTGAAGGATGCTGATAACACACTGATATTATTAGTTGCTGTTAAGTGATCAAGGACATTTTCCAGCTTCCCAGGTTTTGCCAGTGTGCGGTTGCAAAAGCCTGGAAGGGGCAGAGCCTGTGCAGTTGACCCAAACTGTCCAAAGAGAGTATTCCATACCGTAGACGTCATGCACAGCATATAGCGGGGGTTGGCTGGTGGGCCAAAGGCCTTTTCATTCCTTCATACTTTTGTTCATTCACTCGGCTGTTCTTTCCCTCACTCGCTCACTTTCTCTGGAACCTGTGGTTCCAAGGTCGCTCTCAGTTTCACTCCATAATCGCTGCTCAGGACGGGCTTTGGTGGTTGTCAGGCAGTGAGAAATTGTGCATCATTCATTTTATATATTGTATTATCCTCATATTTTTATTATTATTTCCATTATTAATATATATCTTAACATTATTTTTTTCCTTGCTGTCCTGGTGAACTGTCTTTATCTCAACCCATGAGTTTTCCTTCCTCTCTGCCTCTCCTCCCCACCCCGCTGGGGAGGGAAGCAGCGGAGTTAGCGAGCGGCTGCGTGGTACTTGGTTACTGGCTGGGGTTAAACCCTAACAGGGGGGTAGTTTTTCTTTAGCAGGCCTGCTAAACCCTAGTGGGGGATATGGTGATAGCCCTCTATAGGGTATTTTCACTTCCTGTTTGCAAGTTTTCAAACAGTCTTTTTTATTCCAGCAGTTGAATTTTTCTGGAAGATCAGTTCCACCTCTGTTGTTATTGTAAGCCTGGATAAGTGGGCAAAGCTTAAATGAAGAAACGGGGCGTATGTGGTCCTTCGTGCGCCAGCCCGTCCGTGAGCGTGGCCGTGCTGTAAGTGGGTTTGGGTGGGTTGGTCGTTTCCTGCGTGGTAGCAGGACCTGGTGAGTGCAGACAAGGCTGCCCCGCTGCCGGGATGTCCTGGCAGCCAGACGGGTCAGGAACGAGTGTGCCAGTCCCTGTTCATCCTATGCCAAGGGCGGCTCTAAATCAAAGAGCTGAGCACACTAGTGCTAATTCATTGACTCAGCAGGGAAGACCAGTTGTGACCGAGATGTGTTTGGCTGGGACATTTCCCATCATGCTGTGTGCAGCCCTAATTACAGACACTCTCCTTCATCTGAAACATTCCCTGATGTTTCCATCCATCCCTGATGACCCACCTTACTGCCAAGGAAAAGTCCCTGAGTTTCAGTGCCCTCAAGTAGATGGCATCAAGAGGAAATGGCAGCTTTCAGTGTCTTCTTCCTCCAAGTCACCTTCCCACTCTCTGCCCTGTCCGGTGGCCTGAGCAGAGGAGGCAGCTGTGTTTGGTGGGGTGGCAGTTAACCCTTTCTGCTGAGAAAAGCTGAGTGGCTTTTCCTGATTTCAGGCCTCCTCTCACATCTTCGCACATCGGCTGGGGCTGTTCTGAACCGCAGAGCACACCAGCTCCCAGCCCCTCTCTGTGCCTGCCCTTGCTCCTGCCCTGTAGCCATCTGACGAAGGGGAGAGGGTCTTCCCCAAAAATCTCTGAGCCACTGGTGACTGGCAGTTCCTACTATACTGGCACTGCCATCATCCCCTGGTAGTTCAGCCAGTTTCTCTGATGGCAGCTGGCTTAATTGTCCGGGCCCATCCCTGCTGGTCTCCCCACCCTGTGATTTCCCCTTTGTTATGCCTGGGGCAGAGATTGCTTAAATTGGCTGTGATGCCAAACGATTAATCAGAGCCTCTGGAAAATGTCTCTTGCAAATTCCCTGCACCCTCCCACCCCTCTGCCTTGCTTTCCTATCAAACAGGCAGGAGCCCTGACCACGTAGAGGCACAGCAGCGTCTGCGGGACTCTGTTCCCATTACACACACACCACCCCTTCACTCCAGCCCCGCTGTATGCCCTTCTCCATCCCTCTCTTCTCAGCCCAGCCCCCTGCAACTTTGGCTTTGTTCCTAAGTCCTTCCCTGAACCTGGCATGTGCTAAAAGATGAGAACTGTCACAGGATGCTCTGAACCTGCTCTCCGCCTTTTGCATAGTTAGGCTGCCCAACTGTACCCCATGCACTGCAGTCGTGACCTCTTTCCTGCCAGGCTGGAGCGTGTTCGGCTCCCTGGCCCCTGTGCTGTGCCGTGCCATGCCATGCCGTGCCGCGCCATGCTGGCCCAGTGCCTCACCCACCCTCGCCCTGGAGTGGCTGGGTGGAAAGCACCACTGCAGCCAGCGCGAGGCAGACCTCTACTCCCAATTGCTTGGTAAGTTTTCTATTACCTCTGTTACCTCTATTTCCCTTACTGAACCAAGGCTTTGTTACAGTGCTCCTGAAATAAATCTATTTCTGTTCTTCATGGAGTAGCACATGCTGCCTTGCTGCCCCCCCTTGCCACTGCAGTGACTGTGGCATGGCAAAGTGAGGAAGTTCCCAGCAGCCAGCCTGGGAGAAGAGTCCCTGTCATGTATATCTGAGTAATGATCAATTCAAATTCTAGCTCATAGTCCGTGTTTATTGATTTGAGAAGGAGTAGCTGGGGACTTGGGTTAAGAGCAATCAAGCTGCTTCTTGTCTTCGTTACCCGATGCTCGCTGAGCTGCTCTTGCCATGGCGGGAAGGCAGAGGGGCGGGCATTTAAGAGTTCTCTGGGCATATTTTGAGCTGTTTGGTGTGCGATCATCATGGACAAATTTCTGCTGTGCTCTCAAGAGGGCATGGCCTCTGAAGGCAGAGGGACTGTTGGATCTGAGGTCCTACACCACACTGGCCACTGCTCCCCATCAGGTGGGTCCGTGGGCAGAGTCCCTCCCCACCTCAGCAAACATCTGTGTAGGGATGCTGCACCGCTGTGTGCAGCAAGAGCGCTGCTGTTGCAGCAGCTGTTCCCGGGCCAGAGGCAGCACGTGTACCTGTATTGTCAGGCTTGCATTTCTCAGGTTAGGCATGTAAATGTGAATGGCCTCCTTTTCAATTTCCACAGCAGCCAGAAACCGGCCAGCTTCACCAAAATAGATGGGGGTGAGGTGCAAATAACGCTTCTGCAATTTCCCACCTATTTAGCCCTGCACCCTTGGTGCTAGCTGTGGAGTACGGCTGCTGCTTCCATGTGTGCCCGCAGCTGGGCGGCTCAGGTGGGCTTTTCTGTGCGGGAGCACCCAACGCTTCGTCTGACACACAGAGCAAAGGGCAGGTGGGTCCGTGGGAGGAGGAGACAGGGAGAGGTTCTTGCAGAGCCCTGACTCAGCCGTCAAGTCCTAGCAAGGGCCCCAGTCAGCACCCTGCTTCATCCCTGCCAAGCGGCATGTGGACGGTAGTGCCGCTCCCTGCATCTTGTCACCACGCGGCTACCACCTGCCTGTGCTGCCGGGTCACCCGTCTGTGCCAGAACTTCTTCAGCCTCCCCCCACCCGTCAATGCTGTCAAAATCACATCAGCACTTTCTGCAAGCTTGCAGATGTTTCAGGGCCGGATCCAAAGCTCCTCACTGTCACTCAGCAAATCCCTGTTGATCCCAATGGGCTTGGGCCAGACCTGTAGGAAGGGTGTCACTCCTTAAAAACACTGCAATACCACTCAGCTGCTTTCTGCACAGCCCTTTTGCAACAGCAGGTCCCATTTCAGATGGCAGCTATTGCCTCCTCGCAGCAGATCTGCAAATTGGGTAAATAATTCCCTGCTGGGGCCGTGCCCACCCACCGCAGGCAGCCGTGCTGTGCTGAGGGGACCAAAGCGCCCACACCGACATGCAGTCATGCTCTCACAACCATTTTAGCTGTTTCCAGTGATTTTTTTCTCAAGCCACTGATTTGCTGGTGGCCACAGAAAAGAGCTAATTAGAGAAGGAGGTGGGGAGAGCTCCCTAAAATGGTTTGGGTCTTAACAAATCCGTGGGCCTTTTTCCTCTGCTGACTTGGGTGGTGTGTTGCCATTTGCTTGCGTACGAGCCCATGAAGCAGAGGAGCTTGGAGCAGGAAGATCAGTAAAGCAGGAAGGTTTTACACCCTGCCGGCTCCTGACCCGCCAGGACTCCCGATCTGTGGGAATTGGGCTATTTTACTCCCTTAAGACCAGAGCAGAGCTTGTTACACTTTTAACTCTCCAGAGCAGCACGTTGCACTGGAAACCATAGAGGAGTCCTGGCTAATCTAATTTCTCCTGGTGTCTTACACCACCCCCCACTTCTATGTGATGTACTGGTCAGGGACTCATCTCAGTGATGTCTTGGAGACATCTGGGAAATTTAGGCAATTACTAAATAACAACAACAACGATGATGACAACATCAAGCATGACAATGACCTCAAGAAAGAATTGGACTGTGTCCTTTGACACCGCTTATGATATATGAAAAGGCTGGAAAGAAAGTAGCTGGTGAACGCTGTGGCCCTGGTAAAATTCCCTGCATGTCCCTGGGGCTGAAGTTCACAACAGTGAAACCCAGATCAACTCTTGCAGCTTTTAGCCAGACCTGGGTGACAGAGGAGGGAGAATTTAATCCTATTATGAGGGCTGGTACTTTAGTTTAATCAAAACATCTCCCAGGTAGGCACACGGTATGTGTTCAGTGGTGATAATAAAAAACCAGTTTAAAAGCATCCAACAGAGCTGTAATAGGCTGTCTGAAAAAAAAAATACCACACACACGGTTACTCAGTTTCCGGTTTCTTATCTAGTCAAAATTTAACTAATTCCCCAGTCCCTGCAAAGTTTCCCAGTGCAGATAAGGCTGGAGCAGCGAGCAGAATCACCCATGTCTCGCACACTGCAGCCACCTGGATGGGTCTGTACCCAGCTCCAACCCCACATTTCCTTGGCCAAAGGGAGAAATAATAATAACAACATTTTTTATTAACACAGAATAAATACACACACACAAATAGAATTCCCAGCAAATGCTTTAAATGCTGGGTTGAAGATTCAGTTTTAATCTTGGCATCCCTGTTAATTATTTATGTTTAAATGGCTATTATAACCGGAAGAGGCTGACAGAAGACAAAATCATCAGATAATGAGAGAGAATTAGTTGAGATCAGAGAAGAATCTAGGCACTTTGGGAGAAAGATCATTTTAGCAGTCACACAATGGTGTGGAAAGGAAAACTTTGAACTCCTCATCTGACTCCCTGTTTTCCAGTGGCCTGAACTGCTTCAGGAGCAAGAGCTGTACGGGCTGGCGTGTGGTCAGCTCTGCCCTGTGCCCAGAGGTGATAGAGAAAAAGAACACAAAATATTTAGATATTTAAAGAAGGAAATTAATAATGAAATCAATAATTATGTCACCCAATCGTGCTGGCAGCTGGGGGGCAGGTTCAGCTATCCATAGGGGTCAGAGACACAAGGGGGTTGCTCTCGGAGACACATGTACCTTCTGGCACGGAGCTGAGGTGAGGGGTGACGGCCAGAGACACCTTTGTATTTCTTGGTCACTGTAAGGAAAAAATGGGTCATCGATAGGAGTAACTTTTTTGGTTGTCACAGACCGATGAAACCGATAACTTGGAACAGCGCTGTGTGGTATTTCACAGGAATTAGGGATGAAAGGAGAACACTGCATAGTGTTCTATCCCTCCTCACAGCCAAGGGGGATGACCTTGATCCCAAGATTATTTTTGTGTTTATCCACTGCTTATTACAAAGCACTGAGCCATGCTAGGGCCTCCTTGAGATGGAGAGCCAGACCTGCCAAACTGCTGTCCACGCTTTCTCCCTCCAGCATTTCCCCTCTTCTTCCTCACACCGAGGTGGGATTGACATGGGGTGAGGCCCCTTCTCCAGCCCCCTTGCCCCTCCAGTGACAGGGAAAAGAGGAGCTGTGGGTGAACCTGCAGGTCATAGTGGAAGGCACCCGGTCTATTTAAGTGCCTGGAGGGCTGGGTGGCAGCAGGGTGGGGGTTTTCTTTATGGCAGCTCTGAACGTAGGTGTCTGACATTTATGTAAATCCTATCAAGCACCTAAATAGTCTCTTGGATCTCGTCCCAAAACCCAACCTCTTTATCACTGTGTAGGAAAACCTTGATTAGCAATCAAAGGTTTTGGCAGTCAAAGACACTGTACCAGCTGCTCACAAACCCCAGGGAGCTCTTCAGATCCACCGCTGCCTCTGGAGCAGGATTGACCCAAAGGACGATACAGCTGCGTGTCCCCGGGTGTGAATGTTCTTGCGACATCGCCTTGTTCACACATGATTCACCAGCTTAATTTACTCCTCAGCAAGCCAACTCTCACTGTGGGCTTTTTTAGCAGTTCTGGTATTATACCACCTCCTTCACCAAAGAGCTGGGAGGCATTATTCAATTGACCACTGAAAAATTAATCACTGAAGAATTAAACATGATTAAAACCTATTAAACATGATTAGAAACAGCAGCAAATGCATTTTTTTTTTTCCTAATGGACCTCTTAGGAAGAAATGTTTGGGGTTTGTTTTTTTTTTCATACACACAAAGCAAGCAAAAAAAGGTAAATATCAGAAATGAGGTCACACAGCCTGATCTGCAAATCTGAAGCAGAATCAAATTCCCCTGGGTCATCCCTGGGGTGTATTTCTCTGAAATGGCATGTGGGAAAGACAAGGGCTCTCTGGTTTTGCTTGGGCTTTTTCTATAGCAGAAAGGCTGTTTGTATTAACTAAATTATTTTTGTATTTATATTAATACATTTCTGGAAAACTCCTGTGCTTCAATTAGTCTAAAGCTTGCATAGAGTATTTTAGCTTAATTTGGTAAGCCGTCAGCGCTGCTAAACCAATTTGAACACTGGGTAAACTCTCTGCGCGAGCCAAGCCCAGCATCACTGTCAGCAAAATCCTGAATACACGTAATTTTCAGGTTTAACTATTGATTTTGGGAGGAAGTTTGTAAATTGTCGGCTCCTGAAAATAAACCATGCTCAGGAGTTCACTTTTCCACGTGTGCAGAGGCACATAACGTGGTTCCTGGGGACACACTTCAGTGAGGCACCTCTGAGAGCTTTCCCATGGCCCGGGGCATGGTTGCAGGGGGCCCTCAGGGCAGCCTGTCCCTTCTGCACCCCAGACCCACCTGGGATCCAGGAGCAAGGAGTCAGGGATGTCCCCCGAGGGATCTCATCAGCGTGCTGTAGACATGCGCTTGGGCACCGTCTGGCACCTTGCAAGCTGCCTCCTTTCCTAATGAAGCTGGCTGGATAGTTGTCTATCCCTCCAGAGCATCTGTCTCCCAACAAGGAGGAGACCCAGACCTGTGTTTCCTTTAGACTGCAGGGTTCAATCCCACACCTCTCCTTCGACCCCACACCTCTCCTTCCTGACGCTGGCAGCCAGGTGTGGAGGAAGGGAAGGAATAAGAGACACTCTTCACTCTTGTGGGACACTGCACAGAAGGACAGAGAGCACACAAGACAGGTCCTGACTCATCTGGTGGTTAAGACTGAAGCTGGAAAGGAGTAACTCTACTTCTGAGTCCTATTTGCTGTCTGTTATTCAGAGACTCTAGAGCCTCCTCCCCTTTCCCAGCTGAGTCCCCTAGTCCTTAGGGAAAATTCTTCCACAAATTACCTTGTTTTCTCCCCGCATCCTTTTGTCCTGCTGACTTTTGTGCCCCTCTGCCCAGCTGAATAAATTCCACAGGAGAGGTGGAGACCAACATTAGCCTGTGCTAACCTGTAGCCTGGTGGTTATAGCACTGTGCGGAGAGAAGGAGATAGAGGTTTGAGTCCTCTCAGGTCAAGCAAATCAAAAATCTCCAAATCTTGTGTGAGTTTGGAAATGCTAAGGATGTTTGTACGTGCAGTGTAGGCATAGCCAAATGTTGTTCTATAAATGAGACACGTGAGATAAGAAGAGATGATCCTCAATGTGGGATTCTGCATTTTACATTAAATCATCGGCACCAGCAGCTGCTCTTAGAAGAAAGCAAGCTGCTCGGCTTTTGGAAGGAAAGCTGTGGGAGCGCCTTCCATGCCGAAGGGGCGGCTTCTGGGCTCCACATCCAAAGGGAAGGTCTAACCTCAGGAGAGCGGTGAGAGCACTACCCCCCCCACTGGCACAGCTCACAAGCCTTCCCTAGCTGTCCTGGGGTGTGGTACGGAAATGTAATGCTTACCAGAAAGTGCTGGATATCTGAAATCTGGCTGGTAGCTTCTAGGGCTTATTGGGGAGTATTTTGGCAACTTTCCCCATATCTTGCTTCGCTCCCTGGAATTTGAAAGGGAGCACAAGTTGTTTTATTCCTGAAGCCAGACTGTGGCCACAATTCTGTCATAGCACATATCAAATGAGCAAAAGGAAAAATAAAAATTAATTTAGCTGGTTTTAGTGATCTTGCTCTGAATTTCACATCAGCAGGCAGTGCCGTTGCACTGGTGGGTAGTGCTGGACGTGTACTGAGTGCGATAGAAAAGAAAAACAGATACAAATCCAATTAAGCAGGCCAACTGGATCTGTGCATAGCTAAAAAGGCATGAACAATCTCGGGTTTTATGCTAACATTTTGTGTCTCAGAAGCTATAGACATGCATGACATGCATGTATATTTTGCTGATTTACAGGTAAAACTCCTGTTCCCAGCATGTACAATAGGCTGCACGACAACGCAACATGTCTTGACACAAGGAAGAATGACCTCACCTGAGATTGTGGGCTGCAGTTTGGAAATGAAGTGTTTCAACAGCAATTGAAATCCCTGATGGGAACTGGAAACTGCACATTCTGATCTTGCTTGGAATTTCCTTGTAGCTTCACATAAATGCTGTCAATCAGAATAATTTCCAGTAGATTCTATCTCTTCTGAAATAATAGAAACTACTGCAATTGATTTATGAGCACCCTTGCCTGACACTCTACCCATAACAATAAAATACCTAGCAGTAAAATATCTTGTGTGGTTTAGGCCTGATTTATTTTACATATTTTCCACAAGCTAGACATGTACAGAGTTGCTGTAAGGTTGTTTTAATCCCATTTTTCTGTTGCAAAGCTCCTTGCACAATGCAGGCCACCAGCCAGCCTTACTGCGCAAACGGCAGCAGGGCCCCTGTGCTCCCCATGCCGGCCCTGAGAGGCGAGTCCCACGGGGAATGCCTCCTGGCAGTGCCTGCTCTCACTGTGGTTTTGAACCCCACAGCCTGTGGGTCACCAAGACCTGAAACTTGCCTCTCTTCCCCTCCTCTCCATTTTCTCTGAAAGCATTTGGGAAGTGGCTTTTTCCTGCTTTTAACTTTTGCAGAAAAGTAGGCATAGCTGTGTGCCAAGACAGCCCGACACCTGGTTTCTCTGTGCTATCCCAGTCCTTCACAGTGCCATACTGGGAAGAGGCTGCACACGCAGGCGGGGATAAGAGAGAAACGGAGGTGCAGGCAGCAGAGGGGCTGCGAGCCCAGGGCTGCCGCTGCTGGGAGCAGACAGAGCAGCACGGGACAGAAGTGAGTCCGCCAAAAGTGTTGGGAGTTTCTCTGGAGCTCTCTTGGAGGGCACCCTAGCATGGCTATGATCTCCCTCTCGGCAGATGCGGGCAGCCTGTGTGACACACCGGAGTGTATGTGTCCCTGGGGAGCAGGGACACGGGAGGGTGCAGGACAGAGCTCCAGGCAAGTGCGGCTGTGGGCTGAGCCGAGAGGGGTCTGGTAAGGAACTTCCAGCTAATGCAACACTGCATGACCTCCGTGTGTGGGGTTTGGGCATTTCCCCTCGAGGGTGCCCCAAAGCCCTCCAACCTCTCTTTCAAAATGTTACTCTTTTATGTAGTCAGATAACAAAGAAATAGTCAATTTATTCTGCCACTCACCATTTACTCATTCAGTTCATACAGGAACCACTTATCAGCAGGCACATTTTGGTACTGAGAAAGAATCTCAAATAAGAGGGAGCAGCAACCTGTCAGAAAGTTATTACTTAACAAAAGGAATGACCTACTGATCCATTAAAATATACCAGCAAGCCACCAAGTACCCGCTTAGCTGGAGCCCTGGACTTTTAGCAGTAAATATTGAGAGTACACGAGTAAGGCAAACATTGCAAAAGACAGTGGTTTTCTTGGACGTTCACCCTTCCCTGCCTAAAGCAAATGCCTTTATGGAGTACTTGAACTGAAGTGGAGAGCAGAGGCAGAAACATTCCTGACCCAAGGGGGTTAATTTTTCCTTGTCCTGGGGTACTAATTGAAAGGGATATTTCTTGTCTCTGCCTGGAGTTTTTGTAAACCTTAATGCATATATTGCTTAGGAACACTCTCGGTGGCATTCTGAGGAGATGCTGTGTGGTTCTTTGTCATTTCTTGGCATGATGGCTGTTTCTTCTGTGCCTACAAGATCCCTTCCCACAGATCTCTGCAATGAGCTCTGCTGGGACTTGTGCGATTAGCAGCATGATGACACGGAATGTGAAGAGACATTGGTACTTGGAACATTACCTTCCCTGGGGCTCCCTCACCCTTTGGAGCCAGAAATCAGACTCCTTCCTTCTATTAATTTTACAGTGATTACTGCTCCACTCCTGAATGATCTGGTCACTTTGGCTTGATCCAAGTCCCACTGACTCGGTCTAAGTGTAGACTTGATAACCCCCTGATCGCCCTTCCCCAGTTCTGAGCAGCTCAAACGCACCCACAGCAGCACAGAAATCCTGGAGAGATCTTTCAGGGAACATTCTGGCAGTTTGCAGCTTATCTTCTTCTTTCAAATCAGCTGATACAACTTTCTCCCCAAACAGCTTGGAAGTCACCTTCCGCTGTCTGAGTCAGGCCCAGGGAACAGCCTTTCTCTCTGGGAGTATTTTGCACACAGGGGACTTCTTGGTCCTCACCAAAAAGAAATGGAGAAGTGAGACAAGTTCTCAGTTTTTCCATCCTGTGGTAGCTGCTGACAAAAAGCCGTGGGAGAGTGACAGGGCTGAAAAGACACTATCCTTCAGGCAAGGAAAGGGGGCTATTCGGAAAGTCAGGACTGGGAAGCACAAATGTAAAGTTCATAAGGATGTCAGAGAGAGCCTAAAATAGCAGGCAGACAATTCAGACTACCGGGGAAGAGTTCCTGGGATTTCTTCACCAGCAGCTTTTGTACCCCAAGGATACTGCAATGTTCAAAGTATTCTCCACCTCTTATTGCACAAAACAAGGGAAGAGCCAACATCCTTATCCCTTTCCAACCTGTTACAAAGGCCTATGAAATTTGGATGAATACAAAACAACCACCACTTCACCCTTCCCGTGGCTGTTCATAATGATTTATACTGTCATAAATTACTGACTTGTTTCATGAACCACTGGTTCAGTCCCTAGCTGTTATCTCCAACTGTAGACCAAATTTATCAGTGAGGGTCATAAATCATAAGCATTGATCATTATCTAGCTCTTAAATATTAGAAGTCCTTCTATTTATATTGAACATTTGTTTACCACCTGTAGAAATGCAGCGAAGGACCGGAGCAAAACCAGAAAAATTTGGGCATGAAAAGGGTCACACTTAGTGGCCTGTGAACATTTCAGTCAACCGCAAAGGAAATATTTTAGTTAAAAGCTCTTTTGTGTTTGCTTGTGTTTGGTTTTTTGGTTGGTTGTTTGGTTGGTTGGTTGGTTTGGTTTGTTTTTTTTTTTTTTTAACTTATGTTAGCAAGGTATTTAATATTTCCCCTGTTTTTACTCATGTGTTTATTTAGCAGGTTTTGTACTATCTGAGACTTGTGCTACTAGCCTGGGGTTTGCGTATGCCATAGAACTCAGCAGAGTCCTTCCAAGCAGCAATACCACACTGTAGTCCAGCCCCACCTCCCCTGAGCCCCAGCAAAGCAGGATCTGTCTGCATCTGACAAAGGGAGCTGCCCTCAGATCAACAGCATTTTTGTGTACTTTTCTATTTGGTTTTGTGTCTAGTTGTTCCAGGTCAGCAGAATCATTCTAGCAAGCTGACTTCAATCCCCGCTCTGCTGGTAACATTTCCTTCTTAAGTGTGAGGTAGTGTATAGATCATCACTGGTATCTTTTCAAGTTTGTGGAACATCAATGAGTAGATGGTATCCAAATCCCTCCGTAATGCTGTTTGGTGTCCAGCATAGACATTGATGCACCACAGCTGTCACTCAAAAAGCACTGCTCCCAAAGAGGAGGAGAGGATCTGGGCTGATACTACTACCACACCTATTTTGTGTTCTTTGAAGTGCTTGTGGCTTGTAGTTTCCCAGCGCAACCTCTGTTACTTTATGTGGCAGGCTTCCACTGACCTTCCTAGTACATGTATAATCTAGGAATATACAGTTTTCCATTATATACTCAGTGACTCTTGGCCAAACAGATCTTTGTGAGGCCTGCTTCAGCTTCCTTTATTCTTTCCTGTACAACACAGAGCCTCACAGGTTTGCATAATTTCTGTTGACTTTCTAGCTCAAAATTGTTGCCCATTGACTAACAGAGGTCAGGCTTGAGCATGCAGCTGCCTGCTTGGTTTTCTGTCACGACAGGACCTCTCCTGATGTTGTCTCTGCACAGGGGCACTACTGCCAGCTTTCCTTGTAGCTTTGTGTGCTTCAGCAGCCAAGAGCTCTCCGGGTGCTCTAGGTTTTCCCCGATGTGCATCACTATCTCACCCTGTCACGCTGCGCTCTTTTTTAATCTGCTTCACCAAGTATAGATGGCTGCCAAAAGCCAGCAGAGTTTGAGCGTTCTCCAAATTATGTGCATAACCCCCTTGCAGAGTGCTAAATTACCCTCACCCCTCAGTGGCGATGCAGCCCTTGTTCTTGAATATCCACAAATAAATAAAAAAACTGCTTGGCTTTGACATGTGAAAGAGCCATCTGATGAGATGAGTGACAGGTGCTCTTTGACAAGCAGTTGAATTGCCAGGAAAAAAAAAAAAGGCTAAAAATGGGGGATGCAGAAAACCTAGGGAATGAAATAACAGTGACATTTGAGAATTTGACTTGACCTTATTTCCTGGGTCGTTGCCTAGATGCATCCTGTACGGCTTCACAAGCACGTTCCCCAGGGCATTGCTCCAGTGAGTAGCACTGGACATGGGGATGCCACCCAAAGGGCCCTGGGGTTGCAGCTGACTGAGAGCACCACACAGACATGTGATCTCCAAGGTCATGGCTGTAATCCAGCACAGATCTGTTGGTGGAACAAGGTGGTGTGGGCATGACTGTAGCTTCTACCTGGAGAGCTCTTTGTAATAGACACTGCTTTTTTTATAATGTATTTTTCTTTTTATTTATTTTTTTTAACAGCAAGAGATTTTAACTTTATCCCCTTAGTTCCTCATGACTCTTCCTTCCCAAATCCAGTTCAACTCCTTTGTCTCTGATTAGTTTAGCAAGAGGAAATATTTCCCATTACGTATTTGCATTCAAGAAATGAATTGGTTAATATGATGCATACATAGGTGCAACCAGGTCGTTACTGAATCATCATATTCTTGTTTTTAATCTGATTCAGGACTTGCACTTGAGACCTCAGCAAACTCTGCTGGGTTAGTCACATAGTCAGTGATTTGAATATTGACAAAAGGAACAAGAAAATGTACTTTACTCGAATTGAATTAAAACAATGCAAAACATGTGAATCCAGCCCACTTTCTATGGAGGGATTATACATCATTCTCAGACGCTGCCTGTTCTCCCCTCCATTCCCCTGGAGCTTCTGTCACTGAGTCCAACGACGACTCACAGCAGAAATTTTAATCCCAATGCTCCCCTCCCATATCTTCCCTCGGTGGGGTGTACAGGATCAGTCCTTCTCCCACTGTTGGCATCCAGTTCATCCTTAGGCTTCCCTGGCACTGCCCTTTGTACTTTGCAGCCTTCATGGCTGCTCCACCAATGCTGCCTTTAGCAATTTCTCTCCCCAGGCTCCAGCATTTGCCACTGATTTCTCTCATTGGCTTCTTCCCATTCTTATCTGTGAATAAGTAAACTAATGTGGATTTCTTCTGTGCTCTGTGTGTTCCAAGAGACACAGAAGAACAAAATCTCCTCAGATAAGCATCAAAGTGTTCTTGGCAAACCTGAGAAAACTGCCTAAACTCTAATAGTGCATTTGCAGACATGTAATACGCATGACAAAGGGTGGGAATTAGACAAGAGTAAGGTCTACCCCTAGCTCTGGCCTGTACCCTATACCCCTCTCCTTTGGGGAGAGATTATTTCTGAGAGACAGTGGAAAGCATCTTCCCAGAAGTAAAGAAAATCATGACCCTCCTTATAAACCCTCCTCCGTCTGTCAGTGCCTGCCCCTACAGTGCATCTTCATGACACAGCTGTAGGGGAAAAGGGACCCTCTTTATGAAAAGCTGTCACGCCACCTCTCTCACATGGGGCTCCACTACAGTCTCCAAAATGGTATTTTGAGTAACAGATAGGAACTGTGGATCCTGCCCACCAGCTCTGTTTATGTGTGGTGGGGTCTGAGCCTTGGTGCACAAGCGGGGCCAGGGGCTGCTGAGAGCCCGCGAGCTGCAAGGCTGGCCAGGTGCGCCCCCCCCCGTGAGGGATCAGGCCAGGTGCCCCCTGTGAGGAAACAGACAGCAGCCCTGGGCAGGTGTCTCTGGAGCTGCAGGACTGGGACAAAGGACCTGGGAAGTTGAGGGAACCATACTAAGCTGTTCAAATTAGGGAGAAAAGGCAAACAGCCACTGACAAAGTAAATTCTGGTTGCCACAGTGCGGTGAAACAAGGGAGTAGGCAGCTACTGACACTTTAAAGTGTCACTCTGTCACTTTAGAGTCACACTGTTGGTTTAGCTGGTTGGATTTTTTTTTACAGCTGGATGAAATGATGAAACCTGTTTAACCTCCTTGCTATCCTGCACAGCCAAGATTTCACCAACAGAAAAGAGAGAGCCCATACTGTTTTATGGAGTAACTTTGGAGAATAATTTTGAGGAACAGTCTGGCAGAAGACAGCTCTAACTCATGGAAGTAAACCAGGTACTGTGGTTTACTTTCCAGAAGCTTCACGAATTGTTTGAACTAGGCAGTCAACATTAAAAAAAAGGTCTTCTGCACTGGCTTCTTTTTTCAGTGATCTTAAGCTTTGTCTGACAGAGAAGGTTTTGGAGACTTGTAAGGATTATGGGATCAATGCCTGTGGCCAGAGAAGTGAGAGTGACCTGAAGCAATGTTGACATAAACCAGGATCTTTTTGGCCCTGATAATTAAGCTGGGTTTAAAAAACACATCAAGTGCTGTTTTCACACTTGGGCCAGCCTCACATTCTCTGATCTTCCTCCTACAGCACCTAACCACAGTGGTATTTTTATCAAATTAACATTTTACTGTTAATAAAGCTGAAAGATGATGACATAGCAAGCAAAGTATTTATGTCGAACAATAAAAGTTTATTCTTTGTAAATAAAATGTTCCTTGAAAATGACAGACGAGCCCATTTCTTCTGTGTCGAGGAGGGAGGACGCAGAGAGTACCCAACACGGTGGCTGTGTAAGCTTTTAGAATTGAGTATTATATAGTAGACAGGGAAGCTACATCTTTATGGATTTGAGCTCCTAACACCATGCATTTTTATTACCTAGACCTTGGCAACAACACTTCAGGCACTGTTCTATAAAACACAAAGGCTGGGAGGGTAATTAAAGTGAATATGAACATAATGTCTGGGTACTTATTTCAGACACTGATGTGCATGTGAAGATATCGAAGAATACAAAATGGTTTGCTCAAAGGCTAAACAAGAATGGTATTTTTTGGTCTTAGTATGACTAAAACGAGTGTTTGAAATGTAAATGAAGAGAAAAACTGGTTACACATGCTGAGTTGAACTGGGAAGGTGCTTTTATTGCTGATCTTAGCGCACAAATGTCAGGTGTAATGCGTTTAGCTCAGCCTCAAAGCAATGAAAACTATTTCCAAAGCACGATCTGAGTCTATAGCTGCATTTCCAGATGATTAGCAACAATCGTTCATGACAAGTAGCAAGCAAGCTGCTAGGTGTTGAAAGAGCCTCATTTTAAACAAAAATGATGAATAAGGAGGTTGCTACACATATGAATTAGCAAAAATCAAAATGCTTGATTTGTGCTGTGTGAATAGCACATTGTAAAAGTGATGCTTTGTGGTAGTCAAAACTAAACCTGACCATGAGGAATAGCAGAAGATCTTATCCAGTGTGACTAACTGGATAATAAAATGGCAAATGAACCTCAGTGACTGCTGGTGCAAACCAATACACAGTAAGACAATTAATCCAAATTACCCCTGTTCAAGTATATGGGTGTACATGTACCCCGGGAGGTACTGCTCTTGTTTCTAGAAAGGCTTAGGAAAGAATCTTGGAGTGACTATGAAAAAGTCAACTCACTGCTTTGAGGTGTCTGAAAAAAATGAAAACAAGTTAACAGGAATTATTAGAAAATCCTAGAATATTCCAGGCTGGAAGGGACCTCTAAAGGCCATCTAGTCCAACCCCCCTGCCATGAGCAGGGAAAAAATGATGGAGAATGCGACAGAAAGCATTGCTCTGTGCTTATATAAACTGTGCAGGTATTTGGACTGCTCTTGTAAAAAAGGCACAAAAAGTTGTGATGTGCTCCCGCATGACACAGATTCAACAAATTAGGCCTTTCAGCACAGAAAAAATAGGCAAGAGGGAGGATGTGGCAGAAGTTTATGCATTAACGGAGGAGAAGAGCTGGGAAAAACAAATAGCTATTACTCCCAATGGTGAGGGCTCAGGAATGTCCCAGGAAATTATAGAAGAGCAAGTTTTCAGTAAACGAATCTTTTTTTTTTTTTTTTCACCACACATAATTAAGCTATTAAGTTAATTACTCCAGGATCTTGTGGATTTTGAGATCTATATGGGATAAATATCAAATATTTATGTAATCCAGATGACATCAAAACATGGTTAAGCAAAGCAGGGAGAGAAGCAAGGGCTATTAGAAGTATAGATCCAGACAGAGCCTCTGGAGGTGCCTGGGGGCTGTTGAATGAAGCGATGCGATGCAGACACAGCCTTTGGAAAGCTGTAAGAGGTTGGTGAAAGATGCCAAGATTTCTGCTATCTTGAAATAAGCTAAAATCTGTTTCTGTGTTAAGAAAGTTACAACAGTATTTATTTTCCTATTTTTATGAAGCTTCTATTTTTGCATTACTTTACAATCCACAAGAATCAATGTTTTGCACACATATACACACTTTGTTACATTAATCATGTTCAATGTTACCAGAATAACCCTTCCTTATAGCTGAACCTTTACAGATGCCAGAGCTGTTAATACCTGGCTCTCACACCTCCTGCCAACTAGTTAAACAAAATGTAGGCTGCACCCCTGGATTTGTGCTCTGTCAGAATTCCTTGCCAGGATTGCCCTCTCCTTCACAAATAAAGCATTACATACTTCCTCATACATACAAGCAAGCAAATAAAAATGAAGGAAAGTAAAGGCAGCACTCAGCTTTACCATAGATTTTGTTTGGTTTTAAGAGAAAACGGCTGTGGCAGTACTGAGCAGCATGAGCTGTGGATTTCTTTCAAGCATTTACATTTACCACTATGAAATTTGGGTACTATTTTATAAAACACAGTTGATTCTTCCAGACATTTCTTCTTAAATTATTTAAAGATCTTACATATCTGACTTCACTTTCTAAACCTCTGAGAGCAAAACCAAATTCATTTTGCAGATAACACAGGCAAGTTCTAGTTTCTTGTAATTGCTATCTATACAAATTACTAGATCAAGCTTAAATTTTATTTAAATCTTTACTGATAAAAGCATTTCTTCCAGACACGCCTCATAAAACCAAGCTCAAGTACGTACAGGACAGATCTTTACTTCAATATACACAAAGAAACACACCATTTTCAGCAGTACTTTATATACTTAGACTAGTTTTTATTATCTCACAAGTCATATGCATAGTGTTTCACCACCTCCTAGCTTTCTTACACAGCCTCTTTAACACAGCATTCTTTTCTGGTAGGATTTTTGGTCACAGTGTTTTAAAAGGCAATGACTCCTCACTGTGTTGTAATCAAGCGTCATTGACTAGAAGTCATTCTTGGTTGATGCTTTGGGTGAAGAGAGAGGGTGCAAGGCAGCCCCGCACCTGACGGCATTACTGGGTATACCTTACAGTCAAAGCCCGAGGTAAGGCTGCTGATCCAACCAAGTCCTGCCTGGCTGGCCATGGCCTCCGTCCTCAGCAGCTTTCCTTAAAGATGGTGTCTAAAGGACATAGTAGCTACCTTAAGGAACAAGGCCTTTTATGCTTTTTATTGTCAACAACAGACCTCAAGTTCCAGAAAAAATAACACCTAGTGACTTTTCACATGACAAGTAACTCTGATCACTCTTTATACTTTCTGCTAGATTATTTTCTCTCACAAAAATGACTTTAGCTCCCTCATTTGTGCACCAGCAGTGAAATCAAGGTTGTGCACACCAGTGAGGATACCAGAAAAGTTTCTTACAGTTGTAAGAAAATCTGTAAGATTTCAAAGGGAAAACAGCTGTCTTACTTCTATCTTGCCCTTAGCCGCCTGCTGCCCTTGTTATCCCTACATTTGGCTACCAAGATCATTCCATTTGTTAGTATCAAATTAGCAGTTAGTTTATCTGTTCCTTGTCTTCCAAACTGAAGCCACCCAGGAGGGTCTCTGAGGTTTCTTTTTCCAGCACCTGACTCTGGGAGCTGCTGTATTTTATCTGACCGTTTCCCAAATTGGCCCACGGTGACGATGGGCCACAGTTTCAGAGGGACCCAGAGGACTGGATTTCCCTCTGGGTTTCTGTTAACAGTGGGAATCGCTCCCAGCGCAGGGCTGCACTTGCAGGGCACCGAGCCCACTCTGCCCGACGCTCGTCCCTTGGCAGGGCTCCGGGCAAG
>JMFS01021821.1:0-10863 GCA_000699545.1 Podiceps cristatus | reverse complement strand
GGGGCGGGGGGAGGGTTCTGGGGGTGTGTGAAGAGCAGACTTTTTGTGGGTTGGTGTCAGATGGCTCTGTATTTTCTTTCCCTCACTGAAATAATTTGATCTGGCCAGCAAGTGCTGTAACAGGCCTTACAGCTGATTTATATGAACATGCTAACTGTCCAGTTGTTAGACAAATCTCTTGCACTCAGAATGTGATCTTTCACTCAAGGGAACACTAATTTGAAGCTTCAAATTCTATGCAACAGTTTATTTTCATGAACCTTGTAGGAACTTAATAGCTTTGAGTCCTCAGCTGCACTTTTAAATTTGGTTGAAATTGGATATTGGGTTCAAAAGTTGTTGAGAAGACTGACTGACTGACAGACAGATAAATGAACATGGATAACACAGTTACATAAAACTTTTCTTCTTAGGAAACCAGGATAAAAATAAACTCACATTATTATAACACCCAGTAGACTTTCAGAGTTGCTAAGAAAGCTTACCTAATTAAAGTACTATAATCCTAAGGCTGTTTGAAGGTATATAATGGTTATAACTGTTATTCTTGTCTGACTACCTGTAAAATTGCTGCATGTCACTCATTCCTAGTGGCTGTTTAACAATTATTATTGTTGAATGTGCTATCAACTGTAGCTGGAAAAAACAAAAGGCAAGAGAAAACAAAAATCTCAATATTCACTTGGAGTTGTCTTCAGCAAGGTCTGTAAACAACTCATCTGGGAATATGATGAGCCCTTATAAGCATCATAGTTAAAGTTCAGTCCAGAAGAACTGAACTCTTACAGGAAAGCCCTCATAGGACAATCATGGAATCATCGAATCATTTAGGTTGAAAGAGACCTTTAAGATCATCGAGTCCAACCACAAACCTAACAGTGCCAAATCCACCACTAAACCACGCCTATACGCATACTCCAGGGATGGTGACTCAACCACCTCCCTGGGCAGCCTGCTCCAGTGCCTGACGACCCTTTCAGTGAAGAAATGTTTCCTAATATCCAACCTAAACCTCCCCTGGCACAACTTGAGGCTGTTTCATCTTATCACTTGTTACTTGGGAGAAGAGATTGACACCCACCTCTCTACAACCTCCTTTCAAGCAGTTGTAGAGAGCGATAAGGTCTCTCCTCAGCCTCCTTTTCTCCAGGCTGAACAACCCCAGTTCCCTCAGCTGCTCCTCAGATGACTTGTTCTCTAGACCCTTCACCAGCTTCATTGATCTTCAATTACAATTCATTTCTAATTATTTTATGATGTTACCTTTTGTGAATAAAGAAAATACTTGATTCTGAAGTACACCAGGAAAGCTGAGGTCTTTTCAGTAATTTAATAGAATACAAAAAGGCATTAAAGTAAACAATGCTCCTCAAATTAATATTTATTCATATTCTGAAGTGGCTCACTTCAACAACTCCAAATTTTAAAATTCATCTTTGCTGCATTCCAATTGTTACTTTCAGTAAACAGCTTGGCATTTATCTAGAGGCAGAGGAACATATGCCTGTAAAAACAACCTGTTCTAAAGTAATTATCAAGTTTATAATGTATGTAGCATTCAACAGAAGCCAGTTACCTTTCTGGAAATTTCCAAATGCTTGGTCCAATTAAACTATTTACTATGTGAAAAGAAAGGCCTGTGACAACTCACTCAAATATGGATTTCCCTAGTGTTGTTTTTGTCAAGGAAAAGAAGCCCCTGATCAAAGTTTGAAGCTAAGCTGAGGTAATGCAGACTCCATTAGTGTTTTTACACTAATGTGTACATTACGATTTGTGTGCAATTTGGGCCAATATCACTGCAGATTAACCCTGAACTAAATGTTTTTTGATTAAATACTGAGTAATGATATTTGAGTCTTCTATCTCATATTTTTCAGTAGCATGGCCATAGGCTACAAAAGGGTCATACCTTGTTCTTGGTGGACGAGAAACTCAACATGAGTTGGTGGACGAGAAACTCAACATGAGCCAGCAGTGTGCTCTTGCAGCTCGGAAGGCCAACGGTATCCTGGGCTCCATCAGAAGAGGGGTGGCCAGCAGGGACAGGGAGGTGATTGTCCCTCTCTACTCTGCCCTCGTGAGGCCCCACCTGGAGTGCTGTGTCCAGGTATGGGGCCCGCAGTACAAGAAAGATGCAGAACTGTTGGAGAGGGTTCAGAGGAGGCCACGAAGATGATGAGAGGGCTGGAGCACCTCCCCTACGAAGAGAGGCTGAGGGAGCTGGGCTTGTTCAGCCTAGAGAAGAGAAGGCTGCGGGGGGACCTCATTGCAGCCTTCCAGTACCTGAAGGGAACATACAAACAGGAGGGGAATCAACTTTTTAAAAGGGTAGATAGTGACAGGACAAGGGGGAATGGACTAAAGCTGAAGGAGGGAAGGTTTAAATTAGATATTAGGGGGAAGTTTTTTACAGAGAGGGTGGTGAGGGGCTGGAACAGGCTGCCCAGAGAGGGGGGGGATGCCCCATGCCTGGAGGGGTTCAAGGCCAGGTTGGATGGGGCCCTGGCCAACCTCATGTAGGTCCAGGTCTGGAGCTTGGTGTCCCTGCCTGTGGCAGGGGGGTTGGAACTCTATGATCCTTGGGGTTCCTTCCAACCCAGACCATTCTGTGTGATTCTGTGTGTGATTCTGTGTGATTCTTCTTTATGCTTATGGAAAGACCGCTATTGTCATCAATAGAAGTTGTACATGCCTGAGTTTTATGACCTGTTTTGTCTTGTCTTGCAAGTTTCAGGCATAGAACAGCTGAGCTGTGAGGACAGTGGTGGGGGAAAAAAAGGAATATTTTAGTTTAGCGGGTTCTCCATTTAGTTAAAATCACTTTGGCCATTCTTACTTATTCATTTTCTTTGTGATTCTTTTTTCATCTTTTTATTCCTGGTGCATGTCCATGTTTCCAAAAGCAAATTACCTGCTGATGAAGAGCCTGGTATATTGGCATTGCAACTGTACCCTAGAATAATGTAGGACTCAAATGTTCTGCCCTTATCACCTTGTGGTGCTTTAGTCTCCCTCACGACAAACAGCAAGCTGGAATACTGAACAAAGTTCTTTACATCACTGAACAAGGATTATTGTACATAATGATCCTCTCTGTGCAAAATCTAAAAATGATGCAATATAGCTCAGCTGACCTTATGTCTGAAGCCAGTCCTTAATATTCATCATTGCATTGGCTTTCCTGATTACAGAGGCATGACACATTCCTGCATCTAACTCAGTTCAGCAAGAGTTTTTGAATGAGTTTGCTACTAAGTGCAAATAAGAGATGTGATGCCAAACGTCAGGTAGAGCTGTTTTTCATGAGAGGGCTGACAGGGAGGGGGATTGTGTGTCTTTTTAAATATATTTTTCATCTCTTGCTTGTATGCATCCATTTGCTCCAATGGCATCTCAGTGTTTTGTTTCTCTTAAAAGACCTTGGAGGTGAGATTTTCTTTTTGATGAAGGGCTATTCAGAGCTTAGTGTTTTCATACCTTAAACCATTCCATGCTGAAAATATATACCCTTTCCATCGCATGCCAGAAAGAAGACAATAAAACTGCCATAGCAGAATAGACTGCAAGGTAAGTAACTGTTTTCTAGTTCTTTAAGACAACTTGTAAAAAGAAATTTGGGAGGTTTTTATAACCATAGTTGAAAGACTTGATGTATTTATCTTGAAACCTGGAGGAATTTTTATATCATCAGTAAGTTCTGACCTATTGATCTGCCTTCCATCTGGTGACACCATTTATACTCATGCAGAGCACAATCAATAGTATAGAAAAACCATATTTTTCCTGTATTACAGTGATATTTTAAGTGACAGTATAGTCAAGGGAGAAGGCTTCAATAATAATAAAAAAAATTAAATAAGAAATATAGTTTGGGGTTTAATTGTTTGGCCATATTGATTTTTACCAGGGTTATTTGCCATATTTTACCATCAGAGGAGTTGTCATCTCTGCAAAAGCCATTTTTTTCCCTAATTAACTATTTTCAGTTGGATAAGCAAATACACATACTGAGGGATTAGTATGCTTTCCTGAACTATAGGCCAAACTTTCTTACCCCGGGGTCCTGGTACCTTTCTGCCCCATATCCTCTGGTTCTTTGGGATCCTTTAAGCCAAACATTTTTCAAAAATACAAAAAAAAACCCAGTTCTTTTCATAGTCTAAGCAGTGCAGACAACCATGTCACATACCAAAGAGGTTTCCAGAGGTTGTGTTAGGAGGAGGGAAAGCAAGACGACACTCTTGCCTGATGCTCCAGCAGAAAGTGTTTAGAGGAACATAGACTTAGATGCTAGTCTTGGGTAACTACTGCTGCTCAATACTGCAGAGGAACATGAAAAAAAGCCCAGTGTCTTAGCCAGTCTGACCTGGAAGAAAAGTCTTTCCTCACTCCAAACCCAGCAACTGACATTCCACAGATTCTGTCTTGTGGGATAAAGCTTACCTGAAAGCATGTCAGGTAAATGAGACCTTGACTATGACTTCACAGCTCTGACTGACTTTATCAGTCCAGTACACAATGGAAAGTAAAAAAGGACAAATAAACTTCCTTATATTGCTGTTTCCAAATTCATATCCTTGTAACATATTTGGAGGCAGGAGACCAGAGTATGGTAGAAACCCAAGTAGAAAATGTTAACTGGTCATCAATATAGGCAAACTCAAAGAAATTGGCTGGGGCTACATGAATAGCAACTTATCAAATCTATTTTGGAAAGCAATAAATAGTGAAAACAACAGCCTCTGAGGAGGTGAGGGGAACTCTGTACATAGATATCCAACACAATGAAGAAGACTGAGTCCAAGGTGGAACTGTTATGGCCAGGGGTCAGGCAGCCAGCAGACTTGGACATGCTGAAAAGTTACACTGGTGTCATGCTCCCCCAGATCTATGGTTCTGGTCAGAGCTGGACTAGAGGCCCTTGAGTCTGAGAGTGTTGTGGAACAGAAATCTTAGAACAGAACTTATTATACACCTTCTATAGCTTATTAAATAAAATTAAATTTATTTGTCAGTGAGTGGTGTGGTTCTGTTCTCATGTCCATCCAATTCAGATTCCCTCCGGGGTAGCATTAGAGCAAGAATAGCACAGCTGACATTTTGGACCATTGAATTTGCTGAATGCCATCTGAACACTGGTGCTGTCTTCTCTGGGGTTACCTGCATTCATAGATGTCCAATATCTGACGCTTCAGAGGAAGTGAGGAGGAAAGATAAAACATAATTCAAAAGAAGAAAAAGATCTTTCTTGCCTCTGCAGTAATTTTTTTATTTTCATAGCCACTCCTATCAAAATTTTTTGTGTTGCTCCCCTACAAGTGTAGCTGGCCTTGTGAACAAATATCAAGAAATAATAATAGGCATTGCCTGCATTAAGTGTCTATGCAGATTGCATGAAATGCTGCAACTCTAGCTTATCCTTCTAGTTATAGCCCAGAGTATACACGTATGCTTTTAACCACTTGTTGAAGGACGTTGCAGCTCTCTGCTGAGGCACTGTGGCTCCATGTAACTCCAGAGAGGCTGCGCCTGAGAGTGCAGTGCCCTGCCATCATTTTCTTCACTTTAAGAGCAAAGGCAGAGAAACTGCCAAGGAGTTAATCTCACACAAAGTAGTTTGACTCCCTCTGGGCCCTGAAGCAATCAGCATCAAGCGGTGAAATCTAGGGGGAGGGGAAACCAAAACCACACAAAAAACCTCAGGTACAAAATACATACCTTAAAAGTTAGGAAGAAAGAGAAAAGGATTGTAATAGGATATCTGATATTGTTCTAACAGTCATCCTTTGGGAACTGTAAATTCCCTGTAAACCTCACAGAAAGAAGAGCGGAAAGATTATTAGTCTGAAACCAGTGAATGAAGAAAAACACAGCTGGAAGAGTAAAAAAGAAAAGTGTTCACTCTGCAACAGAAATGAATTTGTTAACTCTTAAAGAGGGTGATAACAGATGCTGTCAATACTGTGTTTGTACTTGTGCACTGCCCAACAAAAGGTAAGGGAGGTGGAGCGGCTGAAAGTTCAGGGGCCTAAATTAGGAAACACAACTAGTTTTCATACAACGGAAACTCAAGGCTTAATGAATGGGAGACATTTGCTGTAAACTGGTACAAAACCTAGACATTTCTTATTCCAAGAGTGTTTGGGTTTGTTTTTTTTTGTTTTACTAGGCTCACTTTAGTCCTTTTGCTATTAAAAGATGAGATGGAGTGAGATGGATAACAGCAAAAAACCCAAACCAAACCAAACAAACAAAAAAAAAAAAAAAACAACCAAAAAAGACAGTTTTTGCCTGAACAAAAGGAAAGATTTAAGTGCAATTTTATGTGAAAGATAGATGAAGGGAAAACACTGATTTACCATGTGTGGTAAATATTTTAAAGTAACAGAACAATGCCTTTCTTCCTACATGTGTATGAATAATGTCTTTGTGCATTACTTTGTTCGCTAAGCCAGAAATCTTCAGTGTCATCCAACTGAGTGTCAGAAGTGACTGAAAATTCCTTAAGATTAGAGACAACCAGTACTAACATGTAGGCCTGAAAGACCTTCTTTAAAAATGTGTCTGGAAGAGTTTTCGGAGATATGCATGGTCGCACTACCTTCCACTGTGTGAAAAAAACATGTAAGGGTCATTGGAATGCTTTCAATATACCTGTAAAAATCAAGAAATCAAGTAGGGCACATGAAACACAGATTTATTCAAGAAAGCGTAAAGTAACAGCTGCATCATTTTAACTAAAAAAAAAAAAAAAAAAAAAAAAAAAAAAAAAAAAAAGCTTGAAATGGTTATATTTTGTATCATTCTGTGTTTAATAAAGTCACAGTCCAGCTGTTAGAAAGGTATTGGAGCATGGATACTATGAAAATGGGAAGATATGAAGTACAAGAACTGTACAAGTCATAAAGTATTATAGTAAACTGTGAGAGTTCTGTCATTATAATGAATGTTTAGACCCTGATATACATTAGTGGACTATCAGATTTGGAGTAAACAAACCTGCTCATAATGATCTAAGTTCCTTTTATTTCACAACCTGTTCTTACTTCAAATCATAAACTCAGACTTACCAACTCCAATATAGAGAGTATAGCTGATGTAAACTTCAAATTTGCAATACCTTTGCTTATTTTCAGAACTAGAAATCATAATTTTAGTATAGTTCTACCGTACAGCCTAACTGATGCTAAGATTTATTATTTCTGGTTTAAAGACTTTCACTCCCTGGGACCAGGTAGAATCTGGTACAAGAATATCATATTTTCAGCTTCACTGGAGAACTGCTCAAACCTATTGTAGACTGAATTCACAATAACCATGGCTAGGTTTATATATTCTGGTGATAGACATAAATGGCATTTATCATGGCACAGACAGAAGCTCATTCCTGCACAAAGACAGTATCTCTTGTAATGCTGATCATCCTCTTTGAAGCAACAGTTTCAGGAAGGAGATGGGGGTGGGATGACTATATATACAATCAGCACATTAACCAATAGCAATGTGATCCTATTTCATTATCTCCCCTTTGGATGTTTGGTAATTTCCTTTTGTTCTGATTTAGTGTGTGCTTAGGCAGACAGGATGAAGTTGTGCTTCTACAGCTTTTTCTTAAATTCTGGCACTTTTTACCTGTGACTCTCATATGTCATTGGATTGTGCTTGTTTGAGAAAAGTAATATGTAAAATATTTTTTCATGGATAGATGTCTTCAGTTTGGGAGGGTGTTTTGTTTTGTTTTAAGTATTCCTATTAAATCAGTCTGTTGTTCAGGGGGTGTTGAAGAATTTAATAGTTGCAGAAAAGTGGTAGATAGAACAATAGCTTTTAATCTGTTGCTGGCTAACACTAAAAGGTTTTTGACCAGTGGTGTTCAGTTACATCTCATGTAAACTGCATAGACAAGACAATTGAAAGACAAGTTAATCTACAACAGCTTCACTAAGCTAGATTTTAATAGCTGGCTGCAGTCATCTGAATCCTCACTCAGGAAGTGATTGTCCATATTTATTGTTCCCCAAAAGAGCACTGCATGGTGATAGGTTTTAGGTTTAACATAACAATCAGAGAAGGGTTTGGAAAATAATCTTGTGACCCTGCCTTAGTGAAGGAAAGACCTGAGAGCTTTACTGAACATGGTCTTCGCATTTCAAAAGCCTATAGCCACTTCCTAGCCCAGCTCTCACTGTCTTTGCAGATGACAGACACCTACACTGCAGCAGCCATTTAACTAGTCTGCCATATTCCACCAGTGCAGAGAACATCCACATATGAAATCAGCAAAAGCGAAGCAGACTCTTCTCTGATGAATAGTACCTTGGGCAGTTAGCAAGACAAAAATCTTACTCCCAGATGAGTGAGGTGGCAGCTCTCTTGCACAGCCTACCAAGAGGAAAGGACTGGCCCCTCTGGACCCACAATGTGTTAGGGTTTTCACATGTGGGGGGTGTTTCAGGCCGAAGGGGTCAGTCAATGTACTAAAGGCATCCAGCATGAAAGTCAGCCTCACCTTCTTTTTCCTGTGTGGATGATCTGCCTGGAGGACTACAGACCTCAGGATGCAAGTTAGGGGAAAAGGATGGAGAGCTTTACTAAATTAGGACACTCAAGATATTATGTCGATATAAGCATAGGAATTTACAAATAGCACATGTCTATCACAGGTTTGCCCCGCAGTTTGCTTTTCACTTTAGAACTTTTTCAGCATACAAATATAATGCTTTATGTTATACACCTTGGAAATAAACCTGGGTTTATGCTTGATATTTCACACTTTTAAAGAACTTTTATTAGTACTTACTGGACCAAACCTGTCCAAGCCTTAGCAAGAATCTTCTACATTTTTCTTTCTTAGGGGGTTTGTGTCTCTTGTTTTGAAAGGATTCAAGAGGATGCTGGGGTATGTTTAAAACATTAACCCCAATTCAATCCTATATTCACTGATACTAACTTGAGAGAATTTGAAATCAACTCAACTGTATAACTCTCACCCAAATACAGCCCTGAAAAACTACTATGAAGATTTATGTGGTCAGGAAAGTGGGATATCTTACAACATACCCACTTACCATATTAAAGAAAACCATTTGAGTTGTTTCTCATAAATTTGTCATGCTACAAACTTTCCTGTATGTCATATTTCTTTTGTGTCTTATTTTTCACATTGATCTGTGATTCAGAGATGCAAGTGACTAGAATATTGGAAATGTCCACACAAATAGTGTTCTAAGAGAGCTGAGTGGTTTTAAAATACCAGGAGGTACGCACAGTAGTATACCAACCAAAAACTGGTTACAAGCTATCATGCATCAGTGCCTACAGAAGAGGAAGCTGCAGCCACAGGACTATCTGTTTTATTATCAAATATTTTTCTTGTATTTGTACTTTGCAAAGTTGCATAGAACTGAACAAGTCAAACTGTGTTCTCCATACTGAATGCAAAACCAATCTGGTAAAATATTCCAGAACCATACTAGGAAAGAGAAATAGTCTTGGGAATACATGACCGCACCCAACAAAGATGTTGACAGTAGCTTCACAGTACTAAAGGAGAGTTTGGACCTGAAAGGAAGTGCAAGAGACAAGAGAGAAAAGTGCTTCCTGGTAGCCTGGGTGAACATCACATTCATGTTTGATTCAGAGATTAAATATCTAGACATTGTCAATGACAGTTTTTTAGGTTTGGCCTAGATCAATGTGCAGGAAGTGGTTCAAGTGCTGTTATTAGAATTCACTGTGTAGTGAATAACCATAGGACACTTGGATTTCAAAATCCTGAAGCTACTAAATCAAAAGGTCTACTGCCAAATGATTTTAAAAACAGAAATCTCATATAAATGAGAAAAGTTGTTAGAAAAAGATTAAATAAATTAATCATTCCCAGTGGCACAGAGACTATCTAATACTATCACGTGACTTCTCAGACCAAAGGTATACAACCTACTAGCAAAGACTGGAGAAAATCCACCAGGCTAGCCATATCATTAGAAAGGAAATCCTTTAAAAACCTTAAACTGTCTTGAAATTTGGAAAACAGAAGAAATAATAATCCCTAAGAGGTCAGTGATATGTAAAACCACAAAATGGCAGCACCAAAAAAGAGTTTGAGAAACTATCTGCAGATAACACAAAAACAAAGAATAGATCTCTTTTCAAACAGATGAGGAAGAAAGCCTTCTAGGTAGTCTATAGCACAAGGAAATGAATCAAGGCATGAAAAGAGCGTGGTGAGGAAAGGAGGCCATAGTGGAGAAGAAAAATTACTTGTTTATAATCCTGCTTAACATGAATAAACTCAGGGAGATTTCTGGGATGAATCTTTGGGGTTTTGTACTGTAGTCACATTAAAAGACATGTCCAACCATCAGCAGAAGAAGTTATTGAAGGAATAAATAAAATCAAGAATAAAAAAATTGCAAGACTGATTGATATTTATCTTTGGGCTCTAGGAAGACTTGAAGATGAAACAAGTAAATCACAAACCTCTCAGAAACAGTGTGGAGGCAGAGGCCTGACACACAGCTAATGTGACCAATTATTTCAGAAGGCTGTAGGGGAATCTAAGGACTGACCAGTAGCTCAACGTGTGCAGCAGGTTAATTAGTTGAAACTGGCTGAAAAACAGAATTAATGTGCACATGAATAAATACAAACCATTATCGTTCATAAATATGAACCATTAGGGAAGAGCAACACGACTTTTGCAAAGGAATAGCACTTCTCACAAATACACAGTTCTCTGAAGTAGTCAGCAAGCCTCCCAACTGGGGTAAGCAGGCTGAAACAGTGCACCTTGACTTTGAAAAGTGCCATGGTTTAACCCCAGCTACTAACCAAATACCACACAGCTGCTCGCTCACT